>JANHGB010010292.1:4305-15388 GCA_026283785.1 Coracopsis vasa
GATGGGGCAGCCACAGCTTCTCTGGGCACCCTGTGCCAGGGCCTCAGCACCCTCCCAGGGAAGAATTTCTTCCTAATGTCTCATATAAAATCTCCCCTCTGTCAGGTTAAAGCCATTTCCCCTTGTCATGTCCCTACAGGCCCTTGTCAGATTCCCCTCTCCATCTTTCTTGTCGGCCCCTTTAAGTATTGGAAGACTGTTATAAGGTCTCCCCTGGAGCCATTTCTTCTCCAGGCATGAAGCACACCAGTCTAGCTTGTTCTTGAAATTAGACCTCTGTGGAAGCGTATGACCATTATGTTAAACTCAGGAAGGGAAAATGTAATACCAGCAGCAGTAATCATGTATTTCATGATTCAGGCACAAAGAATTCTGCTCTATATAATAATGAAAACTTTGAACTTCGTTGAATCTACTGTTGTTCAGCATATGTTTTAAAGAAATCATGTGCTATTAGGTTTTTCTTGGTTGCTTTGGGGAACAACAGGTATATTGAAATTACTGCACTTCAAGGCTGTTTGTAGGGTATTCAGTCAGATGTGAGATTTTTCTCTTTGTCCCAAGTTAAAGGTAACGTTTTATGCTTGGCCTTAAAAAAAGAAAGTTTGTGTTGTTTTTGACATGAACAAAACCAAGGCCATTGAAGAGGGGGCTCTAAACGCCAAAGAAGATTAAATTGGTGAAATGTACATAACTTCCGAGAAGAGCTGGTTTTATTAGACTGCAGTTTGAGACATTCACATCTCTCAGTTTTTGAGATTTACTTGGTTTTCCTTAGCAGCTGAAGCACAAATGGGTAGACAGGATGAAGTAGCTTTTATGAAACACTAATTAAAATAGATGATACTCTTTTCAAATGAAAAAAATAATGACTCTCTCTGAAAGGTATAAGACCTTTTGCTGGTTTAAGTTTACTTGACCAAAGTAAATTCAATCAGAAGCTAGACCACAGTCTAAGATAATGAGGAATACAATGAGTCATGCCAATTATACATGACAAATAGTAATTGGTCCGCTTTTGTTAACTGGACTAATTTTGATTCCTGTAGTGGCTTTAAGACCTGATTTTGATTTCATGGCAGTGCTGGTTCTTTGCTTTTGATTTTTTTGACTGGCAAAACTAAATCCAACATACACTTTCTGTCTAGAGTTTCCCAAAATCAAAACACACTGTAAAATGACACAGGGCAACTTGTCTGCAGCCTTGCTGTGGGTGGTCTGCTTCATTTAAGTACTGTGGACAAAAATGTATGTGCATATAAAACTTATGTTCAGAGCTTTACCTGAAGAAGTTACTCCACTCATTGAAAGGCCTTTTCTACATCCAGTTTGAAAGACTGTTTTCTACCACCAGCTCAGAAGATAGAGCACATTTACCATCTCCTCGTACTGCATGTAAATTCTCAGTGTGATATCCAGCCTGTCCTGAGGAGTAACTGAAACAATCAAAAACCTCCTTTGGATTCAGAGAATATAATAAGAACTATGAAGCTCTGTGTGCAGCAAAGCAAAAGAATTGTATCCTGGGTTAGCAAGACAGAAATCTTTGTTTCTTTCATTACAACCTGTGTATCAGGAATGTAACTGGAATATAAATTGTCTTTAATTAGATGGGCTACTAGAGTAGTAGTAAAGGGTGACAACGGATAGGGTGGCTTCTTAATAGGTTTCCCATCTACCTTCATAGGAGTGTTAGTGTTTATTTTAACCCTTTGAAATTTGAGAGAAGGGAAGAGTTAATTTGTCTGAAACATATTGAGGCCCCCAACCAAGAGGGATGTAAGCTGTTGGAGCAAGGCCAGAGGAGGCCACGGAGATGCTCTGAGGGCTGGAGCAGCTCTGCTCTGGAGACAGGCTGAGAGACCTGGGCTTGTTCAGCCTGGGGAAGAGAAGGCTCCTTAAGGGAGACCTTAGGGCAGCTTTCAGTGCCTAAAGTGGCTACAAGAAACCTGGAGAGGGGCTTCTCACAAGGGCCTGTCAGGACAGGACAAGGGGGAATGGTTTGAAACTGACAGAGGAGAGATTGAGATGAGCCATTAGGAAGAAATTCTTTCCTGTGAAGGTGGTGAGGCCCTGGCACAGGGTGCCCAGAGAAGCTGTGGCTGCCCCATCCCTGGCAGTGTCCATGGTCAAGTTGGACGGGGCTTGGAGCAACTTGGTCTAGTGGAAGGTGTCCCTGCCCATGGCAGGGGCTTGGAACTGGATGAGCTTTATGATTCTATGATTCTATATTATAGCTGATAATGTGGATCTGAACCTTAGGGGACTGTACAGTTGCATAAAGGTGGCAACTGCAAGTCAAAACCACACTGTTCACTTGCATCGATATTCCTGCAGGTGAGTGTTGCACAAAGCTCTGGAGGGTTAGCTGTGCACTCAGTTAGCTAAAATTTTACTTAGCCTGTCAGGACATCACTGATGCTCATATTGAGAGCTGCTCTCTTTTATTAAGGAATCTCATTCTGGCTTGTATATTTCAATGGCTTCTAAGCTATATTTATGGTTTAGTATTAATATTTTCACATAAATTTGTTGGCTGCAACAGCAAAATCAATGAACTCTGGTGGTTGTTATCAGCTCCCCATAAAAGCTGTTCTTTGTTTTGATTTTTCCCCCCTTTTGCTCTTAATTGCAATGATGTAGGTTTGCGTTTTGAGAACCCTGAAATAACAGTGTCTTATGTCATCTTTCACATAAAATTATGTGAATGAAAGCTTCTTTAATAGAGTTTTCTCTGAAAAGCTCTAAGTCAAAACCCAAAGCCTAGAAATGACTTCAAAATACTTTCGCATTTCGTATAGCTTCCTACTTGTCTCAGTGAATTATAACCATACCATATTTCAAACATTACCAGAAAATTTTAAGATTTTATCCTGCTTTCTTGCTCACATGAAGCTGTGCTGATTTAAAATAGATCTACAACATGTTTCACAGGCTTATTATAGAAAAGTTTCATTTTGAGTATTTTTTCAGCACCTAATTTAAAAACTGAAACAGCATCTTAGTTATTTCATGTGGATTTGTGGCCCTGATCAGTGCTTTTTTTTTTTTCCTGTGGTAATTAAACTGTGGATTTAATTAAAATGTGAACGGAGTTAAAGGAGAATTTATTACAGAAGTTTATGCCACAGTTATTGACTGCTTCTTGGTGCAAGCATTGGTCCTTTGCTTGCTGGCTGTTGAAGGTGGTCTTCTGCCAAGCCTGTTTTCATATATGGGTCTGACATCGACCTCCGTAACAGCATTCTCCTCTTCCAAAATGTAAGTAGCTTTGACCACTGATGCTACACGAAGAGATAACTACCTGTGGAGTTCATGCAGTTAAATTGTTCTCATTGCCAGTTTACATGACTTGATCAGACTATGTTGGAAGTTCTAAAGTGGCAAATTCAAGGTTTGAAGTTTTATTTTTAGCAGTTTTATTATAAAAGCGTTTAGTAAGAGGGTGGCAGGTCTTGATTTCCCTTCTGTCTTGTAAGTGTGAAAGACTTGCTTTTTGTTAATGTTTGGGGTCCATTATTGTAAGGCTGTTGTTTTGAGGGGAGGGACTTAGCAGATGACTTAAGCTTTGGCTGTGGTGCATAGACTGGCCATAATATGAGTTCTAAAAGCCTGGTCAAAAGCACTGAGAACAGGGCGTAGTAATGTAAGAGCAATTTAGACTATTACTGTCTAAGCTTTGTAAAATTCTTAGTTCATGAATTGGAGCAGAGCTTGTCTACAATTGCATTAGAATAAATGGAGTATGTGAGAACACTGCGTGAGTGTGGGATGAACACTGTAACATCTCAAATGATATTGCTGTCCTCAAATTAGTGAGATTTTATGTGCTGTCAGTAATCAGCAGTTAGTTTAATTCTCAAAGGTTGGGTAATCTTAGAATCATAGAGTCACAGACTGGTTTGGGTTGGAAGGAACCTTAAAGCTCATCCAGTTCCAAGCCCCTGCCATGGGCAGAGACACCTTCCACTAGAGCAGGTTGCTCCAAGCCCCATCCAACCTGGCCTTGAACACTGGCAGGGATGGGGCAGCCACAGCTTCTCTGGGCAACCTGTGCCAGTGCCTCACCACCTTCATGGGGAAGAATTTCTTCCTAACATCTGATCTAAATCTCTCCTCTGTCAGGTTAAAGCCGTTCCCCCTTGTCCTTCCCTCTACAGGCCCTAGTAAAAATTTTGTTCTCCATACTTCTTTTGGCCCCTTCAGGCACTGACAGCTGCTCTAAGGTCTCCCCGAAGCCTTCTCTTCTCCAGGCTGAAAAGCCCAGCTCTCTCAGCCTGTCTTCTGTGCTTTTGTTTTTGCAGTATATCACCTGCATATTTCACACACTTATTCACATTATTCACACACTTCTTCACACACTACTTCACATATTTCCAAGGACTGCACACGTAGGAGAGCAAGGAAAAGAGCCACCAGTCTGGAGTGAGTGTGATGCAGGGCAGTGGCTGGGCATGGCCTCTCAAACATGGTACTTGTCACCAAGGAGGACATCCAACACATGGTTGTACCACTTTGAAACAGTCGACATAGAGCGCTGTGTCCAGCGGTGACTCTGCACATACTGCTGATGCATTGACACCCAGTGCCCTTTTGCATCTTGTGGTGAATCCAGGTAATATACAACAGCATGAAAGAGCTAGCTTTATATATCAAATGTATCCCTGGCATTGTACCAGACACTTGAAGCAGATTAAAGCACAGGTCGGTGGCAGGAGCACCTGTCCTGCTCAGTGGAATGAAGGGTGGACCATGAGTGACCTGAAGTGGAAGCTGGGACCATCCTGACATTGTCTTCTTTTAGTAGCTTCACATACAATGTACTGCTGTAGGCATAGCTGAAATGGATTTAAACAGAGAAGAGATGTCATAAGAAAAAGCTGGCATCTGTTAAATTATTAAGCAAAATAATTCTTTAAGTGTTCATCCATCAGACTTTTTCCTACAGGGATAGAGCCTGAATGTGGAGTTAGAAAAGCAGAGTAGGAGCAGAACAAAAAAGCAGGGTTAAGGCCACTGTTTGCACATGTTGTCAACTTGTTGCCCTCTCATGGACTGTAATTAAGCAGCATTAATTGTAGAATTGCTGAGCCATCCCTAGATATCACTGACCACAGCCTGCTCTTCACTTTGCAGATCAGTTGCAAATTTTGGGCTTGTCCCTTTTGCCCTAGTTTCTTCGCACACACTGTTTCAAAGAAAAGATTGGGTCAGATTTAGCCTTACTGGGCATCTGATGCTGTATGAACTTCTAAATGCAGACTTAGGGTGGTTAAATTAGCAGGCTTGAAGTGCAGCACAGGGTTGAAGAGAAGAAATAAAAAGCATGACAGATGGGAACTGGAGTGATTTTATTTCAGCAACACCAAGAAGATCATTACACAAGCCATTTATTTGTTAATGAGTTCAATACGTGTCTGGTATTTCCCAGCCACTTACTTTCTGAATGTCTCTTGTTATGGCCACATAATAGCCATGCTAATAGTCTACACATCATGTTACTCCCTTCTGTAGTTTAGTAAATTGTGGAAAGATCAGCAACTCTTCAGCACACTGCACTAGTGTACTCATGTATGCTTTTGCGTTTGACATTCTTACATACTCCCTTCTGCATCAGATTCCTGAAAACCAGTGCAATTCCTGAAATTATACAGTGGGTCTGAGGGCAAATGTTGTAATTTTGTTGAAGGAAGGAAGGAAGGATTCACACCTGTGGACTGCACTTCAGAGGTGAAGGTGATAGACTTCTGAATGAAGTACCTCCTGCTTCCTCCCTTCTAGGAATTACCTGCAGTGATGGGGCATGAATCTGATTGTGGGTAAACACCAGCTAAGTTACTAGAGGTAGTTTACATGGCTACATGACACACCTTTCTAGCATGTATCAGTTCAGAAGCTGCAAAAAGATTTGCTTTGATGTTGTTTTACAAAATAGATTATTTCTTCCCTTTTCCCCTGCATTTATCAGCTTGCTTTGTTACTGCCAATTTTGTACACATTGGCCTAAGTCTCACCAGGTGCTCTGGAGGCCTGCTAATGGGTTAAAGAAAGAGAACGTTGTGTACTAGCCATTTTTCATGTGTGTTTGATTGTTATTTAGTGAAAGCACCATTTTTACTTGTCACAACCTTGCATTTAAAAAATGCACCTTTCAATCAGGAAAAAAAGGAACAGGAATGCTGCCAGGGTTAATCTCTCCAGGATCCAGCTGGCCAAACACCCATGACCATGGAAGCTACAAGAATCCCGCAGTGCATGGGCATGAAATCTTCTAGGTTAAATTGGGTATGTCTGCAGAGCCACCTGATGAGACATAAAGAGAAAAGGGCCAGGGTTTGGTTTTCTTTGCTCCGTTATGTTTCCAGAACTGCTTATCCACATCATGGCTTTACTGCCATAACATCTTCACCACCCCCCCTTTCTTGGTGTGCACTGGACACACATAGGGGACTAGCTGTTGGAAAAACCTGTGTCCCTGTTGCAAGTGGGGTGCTTGATGACTGCAAGTTGTTGTAGCAGGGAAATCATTTTGGACTTACCAATTGCACACTTTCTGTTTCTCCAGAAATTAGGGGACGCAAGTTATTGTATTCCCTTTTAATTAGGTCTAGCAATAAAAGAAAAATCTTTGCTTTCCTCAAGTTTGAATTTACTGTTGTTCAATTTTCTTGATTAATTAATTAATCTTAATTAATTAGGATTAGTAAAGACAGAGATGGTAAATTCTTGATCTCCCAGTTAGCATTGCTTATAGCTTCACCCTGTTTCCGTTTCCTGAAGTTCTTCTAAGGTGCTTTAAAAGCATATGTACCAATATAGGAGCACCTCTGCTCTGGAGACAGGCTGAGGGAGCTGGGCTTGTTCAGCCTGGAGAAGAGAAGGCTCCAGGGAGACCTTAAGAGCAGCTTCAGTGCCTAAAGGGGGCTACAAGAAATCTTGAGAGGAGCTTTTTACAAGTGCATGTAGTGACAGGACAAGGGGGGATGACTTTGACCTGACAGAGGGGAGATTGAGATTAGACATTAGGAAGGAATTCTTCCCTATGAGGGTGGTGAGACACTGGCACAGGTTGCCCAGAGAAGCTGTGGCTGCCCCATCCCTGCCAGTGTTCAAGGCCAGGTTGGACGGGGCTTGGAGCAACCTGGTCTAGGATCATTTAGGTTGGAAAAGACCTTTAAGATCATTGAGTCCAAGATGTGTGATTTTGATCTGCATCTTCTTTCACACAATTTTTAATGCAAAATGAAGGTTTTCTTGAAGGCATAGGAAAGTATTTTCAGGAGCTCTTGATATCCTCCAATACTCACAAGTTAAGGAAGTTTTTTGTTTATGTAAGAATATAGGAATAGACAGGAAATTTCGAGTGTGGATGGTAGCCATGTGGTTTTATGTAGAAATGTACCTGGGGTAGAAGACTTTTGAAGCAGGAACAGTGTTAATTAGCTAAGAAATTTGAATCAGTTGGGTTGAGATGTACGAATTGGTTTATCTGTTGGTCTCCATCACTCAGAAAGTAATACCAGTGCAGTGTTTGTGGGAGGACATTGTGCTTTCATCAAGACAAGAAGCCTGTGTTCTGGTAGTCATTGAAATCATTCTGACACTTGTTCAAGACTAGCTGAGTTAATGCATGCATTCTAATTGCTCACATTCTAATCTGTGTAATTGTGATCCAGCTTTAGTACCTCCAATTTCAGATTAGCTTTTTTTCCTGTCTTGTTCAACTTTGTTACACAGCATTGCTTTTGGACATCTTTATGATTCATCTCAGGTTTGAGTGGCATTGTGTTATCTCTCAGGTATATGCTAAGAATTAATGTTTTCTGAAAGGGTTAGAATTTCATGAATGGAAGTTGTTGTCATAGTCTTTAATCTGCTATTAATTCCTCTTAGCTGGTGTGACAAAGCAGAGAGAGGACTTAAGAGCAAGTATTAGTCATGTTGAAGAACGCAGTGGCCAGGTTTCTGACTGACATGTCCATCCAGGAAAATCAGCATATTAAATCATGGTCATTAGATTTGAATAAAGAAGAAATTAGTCATGCTGAGGCAGGAATGCAAATATTAGCTGAGGGAGAGCAGTGTGGATAAGCCTTCCTAAGAAGTTGAATATATTCTAAAAGGTGTACAGGGGAAAACATGAACTCACCACTTATTTGAAGCAGTGAACTCTTTTAAGAGCTTACCATGAACAAGGCAAAGTAAGCAGATGGAGCTGGGGCAGATAAAAGAGCTTGTTTTGTAAACCTCTTGAGATACCTCTGTGATGATATGAAAATAGGACAATCAGGAAGGTTGGTAGATACAGTGGAATTACTGTCTTTGGGCTTGTTTTTAAAATATATGTCAGAGGGTAATCTTCTTGAAGATGGTGTTTTGTGTAACAGTATCTGCTGCTGCGTCTCAGACATGCTGCCAAGTGAAAAGGGAAGAGGAAGCTTCATCAGCAGGGAGAGATGCTTAAAAAGGTGTGGCTGTGGTTTTTTCAGTCTATGGGTGTAGATCATTGTAATCTGAAAGCCAGATCTACTGAAGTAATAGAGATCTTCCTGCCTATTCAGTGGGTCTTTCTCTCAAAGCCTGGGTGAACTGTTGCTCAAATATAGGCTGGATACAATTTGCTTGTCATTCACATTGCGTTTCTTTACCTTGCCGTTTTAAATGACCCTTTTAGCTATAAAGCATGATGCTTTGAACAGCTGCTTTGGGCTATGATGGAAGTAAGTTATAAGAGTTGAATAAAATCTGTAGGTTTTTTGCAAAGGAACATTGAGATATATCTGGGGTCTCTGGGGGTTCTTGATACACTGGGCAAGCTTGCACTATGTTATAGTCAGAGCTGTAGCCTGCAGATTTACAGATGTAAGGGAAATGTTGAGGACACACAGATGAGAAATTACCTGAATATATCAGTGCTGTGCAAAAGCAAAGTATAATTTTACAAAGCTTTGACGCACTGTTAGATGAACTTTAGTCCTGATTGGATTTTCAGTAACCAAAGATTTTCCAGCAGCCAGTGTAAAGGAGAAAAATAACTCTCTTTTCTTGGAACATTTCTTTTGTTTCCTTGTCTGCTTTCCTTTGTCCTGGGAAGAAGGGAGAACGGGAGGAAGATTCTGGGAGAGAAGAACATTGTTGTAATTTCACAATGCACACCCTTTATAAAAGCAACCAGTATTTAAAATCTGTCCTGAAATCACTCATACCCTCAAATAACCTATACAAAATCAGCAGATATGCCTGCAGGGCTGACTGTGACATGAGCTTGCACCCAGTTATAATGTATGGATTTAGAGGACATTTTGAATGTTTATTGCTTTCCACCATGCTTCTCATGTTTTCTACTCTTACCTTTCAGTTGTACGTTTCCCTTTTTTAATGTTGATGATTCAGCTTTTAGGTTTATGTTTTACCTGAATCTCAAGTATATCTTGGATTGCCTTTACTTCTCACAAAACCTAGGTGATCCAAAAATATATCTGTAATGTTACATGGGGAAAAGGTTATGATCAGGGACAGCTAAAAAAAGAAAGCAGCATTGCAATTTATATTCATCAAGAGGCAAATTTAATGCTTCAGAGTTATATTTCAGGTTTACATTTCCTGGTTTCTGAGAGCTCAACAGGATAATCCTGTTCCCTTAATGTTGTTTTGCTGATAGAATACAGTTATATAATATTACATACTTTTCTAAATTATTTTTGCTATAATTATTACTTGTATGAAAAAGATTAAGGACAAAGGAGGTTCAAGCGGGGACATTGATGTAGGTCAGTATATCAGCAGATGTGTGTAAGAATATTCTTCAATAGAATTTTGCCCTCTTTGTTTGTTTTAATCCTTAAATACCTTGAGAAACCTTTTCCACTTCCTTTAAATGTTGGGTTTTTTTCCCAGCTAGCTAGCTTGGTTCTCAGACAAGCACGTTTCCATCCAGACTGAAAGGATGCAGCCCCTCCCCACTAAATATCACAGAATCACAGAATAGAATCATAGAATCATTTAGGCTGGAAAAGACCTTTAAGATCATGAAGTCCAACTTGACAGCTAGTGCTGCCAAGTCCACACGAAACTGGGTCACTAAATCTCTTCAATCTAAATATCTGCAGTTCAAAGACAGGCTAAAATTCTTACATCCATAAAATCTAATGGAAAGCAACTAAATTGTTCTTAGACAGTTCCTTTTTTAAGTCAACAGGCTTGATTTTTATTTACACTGAGACCCTTTTTGCCTTTATGGCAATCCAGTAGGACTTTGTGGTGAACATAAGTATAAACCATATTGATTACACCATATGTTGATACTGTTAGCAGGGGACCACCAGCATTGCTCATACTACCAAACTAACCCCAGGAAATTGTTAAGGTTTAGTTCACAAAATGTATAATGGATTATATTTCAGGTACCAACACATTTATGACCTTTTGTCTAGCAGAGTATAACTGTACTAGGACTGTGATTCCTGAGGTGAAGTGTTTGAGGGCGACTAATATCTGTTACCACAGAGGTGATTCAGCTGTATGGGAATAGTTAAGCCTAATACCGGAAAAGTCTGGAGATGCCAGTAGTTGTAAGGAAACCCTGTTTTTCATAGCAGTCTGTTTCTGCCATTTTCCCAAAAGGCTCTAACTTATCTTCATCAGCATGGAGGTTTGAAAGCTGATTTGAGTTGTAACAAAGCTGTACTGATCATTGTTGAGGTTTGGGGGGGTGTTGGTATTTGTTTTGGGGTTTTTAGATGTGTCTGAAGGGAGGAAGAGAATTGTATAGCTTACGGAAGGACTGTTTTTTTAAGGCTGTATGGAGATCTCACAGCAGCCTTCCAATATCTGAAGGAGGCCTACAAGGATGCTGGAGAGGGGTTCTTCATGAGGTACTAGCAATAGGGGATGGGATAATGGGTTTAAACTTAAACAGGGGAGATTTAGGTTAGATACAAGGAAGAAATTCTTTACTGTAAGAGTGGTGAGGCACTGGCACAGGTTGCCCAGATAAGCTGTGGCTGAAACTACAATTGCAGGCACCCACGCATCCTCTGTGGGTGAGCACTGAAAGCCAAAAGAGTTCAGCTCAGAAGCTTCA
>JANHGB010010293.1:0-39115 GCA_026283785.1 Coracopsis vasa
CAGTTCCATGTCCTTTTTATGTTGAGGACACCAGAACTGCACACAATACTCCAAGTGAGGTCTCACGAGAGCAGAGCGGAGGGGCAGGATCACTTCCTTCGACCCGCTGGTCATGCTCCTTTTGATGCAGCTCAGGATATGGTTGGCTTTCTGAGCCGCAAGTGCACAGTGACAGCTCATGTTAAGTTTGGTTCCTATAGGATAAGCAGGATTTTTTTGGCTTAGATGTGCACGAGACATGTGCAAAAATGCTTAACCATGGCTTAATTTCAGTAACACCTCAAAGGACAGGAAGACAATGTTATATAAATCATGCTGTTCTCTGTTAGTTTTTATCCTCATTATTAACCTGACTGAACAATATAGTTGAATTTTACATTCATTATCTCTGTAAAGTAGTTATCTAATTTTTAATCTACTTCTCAATTTAGAAAGAAAGCTGATAACTTTCAAGAAACAGATGATTTTGGATGCAAACATCATGTTTCTGGAGATCAGTGGGATTAATTTGTAATTATAGCATTAAATATTTCTAGGCTGAAAAATTTATTAGTGACAAACCTGAGGCAGCAATTGATGATATCAAAATCAATTAAACAGGATAGAACTGAGGTTGAGGCATAAAGTGCCTTTTATAAAAGTAGCCTGGTACATCACATAAAGGAAAGCAACAGAGGGAAATATAAAGCAGTAGTGAGCAGATTATCACAGAATTCACTTAGAAATGAGATATTACAAGCAATGTTTTGAAGAGAACTGACAGGAACCAGATTGCATCTGTCAAAGCCGAAAAGCAAGATTAAAAAAAAAAAGTCTTCTGCAACACTATATATACATACTTCAGGGTGGCTGAAACTTTCTCTCCTACTGCAACTACTGTTTTCTCCAATACAAAGGTTTAGGCATACAGATTCCTCCCCCTGGATCCCCATTACTCTATATTGTTTTGGTCTGCTTCCATCTAGACTATGTCATTCTCAGTATACTTTTTGTTGTAATTTTTTGTTTGCTCATTTGCTTGCTTATTTTCCCTCATCTTTTTTTTCTTTCTTTTTCATTTATTCTGTGGTCTATGCAGCCCCCACCCCCTGATTTCACTTTCACTCCTCTCTTTCACTCTCAATTTGTTACCACTTTCTACCAAAAGCTCTTCTGTAACAAATCTCTTACTATGAATCTTCTCCAATCTCTTGAAATACTGAAAGCATTTTTCTGTCTGAATCTCTGCATTTCTTATTGTCACTTTCCTCTTCTTGGACTAGACTGCAATTTACCTTTTATAAATGTTCTTACACAGTCTTTTTCACAAACTCATACCAAAACAGTAGCTCAAGAAATTCACAAGCAAGAAATCCTATTTTAACTTTCAGAAATCTCACTTAGCCTTATTTATCAACTTCAGTGGCATAAACTTCTCTTTTAGGATTTTTAATCTTTTATTTTGTAGCCAAAAATATCACTCTAAGGAATCCTATGACTTTATAATCCCCATATTTGTAATCTTTTCCTGTCTTTATACCAACATATTTTCAAATCTTTATTTTGGGTTTCCATATGCAGCCTTATCTGATCTCATCAAGTTCCTTCTTTTTTCCCTTTTGTTGAGCTTTAAACTTTCCCCACATCTGTCTCACTTTTGTTGTCTCCTCCCACCAGAGATTTCTGTTCTTAGCTGGTCACTTCTATTTAAATAATCTTTAAAATACTTATCTAGGTGTGCCCACATACTGAAATTCTCCCACTGTTGTTTTCATCTTCTTGCCATCAGCAATCTCTTCCCTGGAAAATACTGTTTTTCCTTTTCTTTTCTGCTTTATATTCTCACATATATTGTTTACTCTAACATGCAATTTGTCAGGTCTACATTGCAAGGCCACCAAGGCAGAGACATTGTTCTCTTGCTCCTTTAGGGCAGAAGGGAAGGAGAGCAAAAACACCTACAGTACTACATAAACATCAGTAGTAAAAATGACACAGCATTAGCCTAATGCAGGAAATGAATACTCCTCGGTGTGCTGTACATTCAGCCCGTAAGCACTTTCAGACTTTTGCTGACTAGCAAGAGGGGACCTTTTGTTGAATAGCAGCCAAAATTAATAGATAAACATGCAAATAAAACTACTGTTTTTAATATACTTTAAGCAACAAGGAAGCACATGTGAACCACAAAACGTATTCACAGTACATGAATAATTTAGCAACACTCAAAAGCAGCACAGGGATCACCCCATATAGGAGTGTAATCAACGTTTAGTTTCCCACGGGTTAAGAAGAAGTATATCCTGAATTCATAGACACATGACTTCCTCCCTTTTCAGCAGCAGTACAAGCTATGTCTAAGGAAAGCTGAGATGAGTGAAAACTCAGATATCAAGCTTTGCGTAGCTCTGTTTTGCTTGGTCATGTGCGAAACATGTTTAGAATACACCTTACGTGGCAGATTTTCATTGGCAGGGTGTAGTTTTGAGTTCAGTAATACCTAGTGACTCGTTAGTTACATAGTCACATAGTGACCCAATTTTTCATTAATTCAGGTTTCTCTGTGCAGCCTTAAGTTTCTCATTCTCTTTTTCTGTAATTCATTGTGTTAACATGTAAACTGAGTTCAGATTCAGTCTATCTTTGATGTTTTGTCCCCTCCCTAGATCTGATTTTGAGGATAGATTTAAGCATGAGATTTCCAGAACTGAAATGTAAGTTTGAATCTGTATTTTTGCATTTCTGAAAACTGTAATTTTTTAATATAAATATATATGTTTATAATGTAAATATATATAAGTATTATATTCATAATATGAAACTGGTTCTATAATTCCCTTCTCAATTTGACACAGTTTAATGGATTTTTTACAAAAGGTTTTTCTTTAATGTTGTATATATCTGCCCCTAGCTGAATATAATAAATGGATATCTGAGGACTATCAACTTTTTGTACAGGCCAGAGACTTTTTTAGATGCATTCTCTTCATTATATGTGTCCTTACACCACAACAATTTTGTGCCTAAATGTATTTCAGATTGTTTGGGTAGGAAGGACCCCTGATCATTACAAATGAGTATACTCAGTATACCTACAGAATTTTTGAGATTTTAAGGTCTAGAAGGGCAATGAGATTGTGATAGAAGAGTATTTTCATTAAAAAGATAAAAATAGTGATGACAGAAGAGATGTGTAGCTACAGATATTAGTGAAAACCAGGATCCAGAAATACTTACAATACGAACAAGCCAAGCCAATGTAGAAGTAGATGTAGAGTAGTGGGTGTTGTAATGATAAGGTGGAGTTTGGTCATCTTCCCATGTCTCATATCGTTCTGCATAAAAGACTGCCCTCTTTGGGTTCAAAGCACCAATAGGCTACAAAGTGAAAAGAGGACAAATATATCATCAGCTGAAGGGCAGCATGGCTACTATGTTGTAATTCTACATTGAGATTCAGTACATAGGAGACTCTGCAACCAAACTATAAAAATCCCTTCAGATTGCTATAATCTTGGAATTTCTTTTCAAAGGCTTTCTGTACTAAAAGTCATATGACTTTTCTTATTTTAATTGAAAATATAAGTGATCAACATCTGCAACATTTCAAGATCTTCTTGAAGTATGAGTTGTTTCCCAATTAATTCAGTAACGTTCTAGAAATCAACTTCTAAAACTGCATTTAAAATGAACTGAGGCCAAACTAATATTTCTGTTGCTGTCATTCACCATAATCACACAGCTAATGAAAACTGACTTTTACTCACACAGGATACTTTGTAATGCACAGTTCATGATGAAAAGATTTCACGCGGAACTGCTGATGGTGTCTGGTGATCCTAAGCAGGAATACTTAAAAACCATGCATAGTCCTGCAGGACTGGATGTACTTTCTGACTGAACAAAAGCCATGTTTTACTGAGCAAAACAAACAAGCTTTGTATTTAAAACCAATAGAATTTGGAAATTATTCACAAATTTAAAGTCCATTCTGAGCATACTTAACAGACAATCTATATAAATTAGGTAAACAATAAAAGAAATGTAAGGCAATAATAGCAACTGTTTGTTTTCAAGTGTCTACTTAGGTGCATATGCTTTTCCACGATTTTTTAACCCACTTTATCTCAGATTTTTTTTCAAAATGTATTTGTTCTTGAGTGATACAAAAGTCACTGCGTCGAAAAAATACAACAGAAAGCAACTAAAATGTTGAAATAAATAAATAAGTGATCTTAAATCTGTTTTCCAGATGAGATAGTAGTAGTGTATTTACTACTTATCTGCAAAGAATGTTCAGATTTTAGCTTTTGTGGTAAAATTAATCAAACACACACAGTTTAATACTAAGAGAAAAGCACACTCCACACCAAATAATTGTATAAATTAATAATAATTTAAATAATTGCTTGATTTATATTAATAAAAAGTAAGAGTTAGAATTTACATTATTAAGGAAACTGCAACTTCAAACCAAACATATATTCAAGGACTTTTCAAGACCCTTTTCAAAATGCTAACAGGTATTCTCACATTCCATTCCATCACACAGTTTTTCTACTGAATTAAAATCCATAGTAATTTGGAATGGAAATACCAGTACACGGTCAAATCAGTGTGTTTCACTACACTATGTAAGTAACTGAACAGTTTTCAAGCTGCAAGTATTTTATTACTTCAGTGCTGCTATATTTTTAAGATGGCTGTTAAAATGCTGACATAGAACATGATATTGTCCAATTTTTCATAGTAGAGCTTTTTTTCAAATAACATTGTTTGATGAACACTTACATTTTAAAATATTACAATTTCATTATTCTTTACATGAAACACTCTGGATGCTTAATACTTTGTTGTGTCACGGAGATGTTAATAGCTTTCTCATACGTGCAAAATGTATAAGTAATCCCTAAAGATCAGTGTTATCTGGTGCAGACTGCACTCACAAAACATTCTTAAAAAAGAAGTATGAACCATTCCCTAACTCTTTCCAGGCTTATTTCTCAACTACTGGAAAAGGAAAAAAAAAATATTTGCATTTTTGTTATGCTTGGTTTCGTTACACATCCTGCCACTGTCAGGAAACACACTGGCATAATTATAGCCTAAAAATTGCCAATATATAAAAATGGGGTTTTTACCACTTCCTTGAAAGAGTAACTTATTAAAAGACAGTCTTTACCTATTTGACACAGTTTGTTAACTGTGCACTCCGCTAAATTAATTTAGGGTTCTGCATTGGTTTGGGGACTCCATGGGACCTACTGCCCTCATTAAGGTACTGTGCATCCACTTCTCTGGCAGAATAAATTCTAGTCCCAAAAAGCACATTTCAAAATTTAAAGCAGTAATTCACACTCTAGTTTGTTAACAGGAAATGTCCACCCCCTCTAAAAAGGAAATAAAAAATTGCAGACAAAGTGGTGAGGCTGAATTTTGTAATAGAAAACTACCCTGAGAATCTCTCTTTCATCCACTGTGAAGGTGCATCTTACCCTACACTGCAGCAAATTTTGAGGCTATGGAAGACAGAGGCACCATCTGTCACAATATAATTGTACATACATGATTGAAGGCAAAGTAGACATGGGAAATGGCGACCAATGCAAGACTGAAAATCAAAACTCCAGGCCTTTCAAAATATATTTGAAGTTGATCAGATGTCTTTCATCAAATAAGCTCTGTGTTTTCACTCTTCACTGTGAATTGATTACAGTAACAAGAACTGTGAAGCATAACTGCTGCTCAAAAATAATTACAAGGTTTTTTATTTTATAGACCAGCAAAATTTTAATGATGGTTTAATCTGTAGCTTTAAAAAACTTCTTTAAGTATATATATATATATATATATATATAGTTGTACTTAATGGAATAGCTACTTTCTCTCGAGAAATTGACAATAATTTTCCAAAGTCACATAAAACACTAACACAAACACACCCTCGTGTTTTCTAGGTTCTTCAGGGAGAAGTGCTATTTCAATTTAAAAGATAAAAGATATAATGTTTTAAGATGGTGCATTCCCATTGTCATGTAAAAATGCCTGCACAAGTAGCTAAAATAATCTACTTTCAGAAAACACATGTTCAATTTATTAAATGATAAACCTAAAAAGCTGTATTCTGAAGATTATCTTCATCCTCATCAATATTCTTTTCAGAGTCAGAATCCATTTTTCTTTCAATTACTTTGGGATTCATTTCAAGAAAAATGCTGAAATGCACAACATAACTGCTGCATAAAATGTACTCTTTAAGTGAAATATCATGAGAGTCATCTCTCTTCTTGCTTGATATGGAAATTTTTGTGTGAAATTCTCTGGGAAGAATCTTTTCTGGGAATTACCCTTCCTTGCTACAGAGATAAGGAAAGAAAGAAAGAAGTGAAGGGGTCAGGTAGAGCTTGTTTTCAGCTAGAAAGTCTCACCTCAACTTCTTGGGACAGATCCTGAATTGGATGAACTAGTGATCTGGATGGTAGCCTGGGATTTGGGTGGTATAGGTTAATTTCTGTCACTCTACAAAGATTTCCAGTGTTCCTGGGTAAACTGCTTAGGTATGACTAGCTTTCAACACAAAAGTGTGCAAGAAATACCTGTGCTAGCTCTAAAGGGGCTGGCATGCAAGCACGGCACCATTTATGCAGACATGACAACTGAAATCTCGGAAGCACTGCAGAGCAAGGAGAGCTGGGAGCTGCCCATCCTCACGCAACTCTGAAGCTTCTGGTTCAGCATCATACCAATTATCTCTGGCCTATAGTGAAGAAATACAAGCAACTTCTGATCTCTCTTTTCTGTGCAGTAATGGAGACCCCCTATGTGAAATACTTCTCTGCACATTAATGGAAAGGACTTAAATCTCCACTGATGTAGGAAACCATACGAGTTGAAAATGCTAATAGAAAGTGCTCAAATCTCTTTTTTGTTGTGTAATTAAAAAACTTATTAACCACAAATAGATCAGCTTATGTGTACCAAAAAACCAGGCATTTTCTGAAAGTGAAAACTTCCATCAATAAAATAGCATGGAGTAAATGCGAAGAGGTCTACCCCCGGCTTGCTTAGTGGGTTTTTTTAATGTCCATTCGGCAAAATGCTGTTATTTGAAGAAATGGTAACAGTTCATCCTTCAGTAAAGACATATATTTTTGGCAAAGACTTTAAATCTCAGTTGTACAAACTAGCAACTAACCCAGTTTTACTCTGATGAGGCATGTGTCCTGCTAGATAGCAAGTTCTGCAGTAATGGTAGTCCTTCACATTTTGTGTGAAATGTGTACTGTCTATGGAGGTTTGATCAGTTTTCCATAGAGTTACTGTGCCATTCTCAGTCCAGAAAGTCAACTATTACAGTTTTAATCTGATACCATGGCTATAAACTGGAGGTAAACTTTATTTATGGATCAATCACTGTATCTTCACATAATGGAGGAAAATAATTCTATTTCCATTTCAGTGATATTGTACTGCTGTATGAACTAGTTAAAACGACTTGCAGAAAAAATACAAAGGCATAGCTCAATCTATGTATCATGTCTCAGTTCAGTGCCTTTGCCATAAGACTAGTAGAGAGACTGAATTAGAGTAAAAAAATTGTTCTGAATATTAAACATCTTAGAAAGCTTTTTTTTTTTTTTTTTTTAACACACCGATTGTCTTTTTCTTTAAAAAAGTCCTCTGTAAGGACTCATAACAAACAGAATTAACTTTTCATAAAAAGATTTTATTCTTTTACTCCATCCAAGCAAAACAACTCACTACATGACAATGCCTATTCAGCCACTTCACTTCTGAGGCACTAAAAGCTGCTCTTTATTTTATGCTTCTTTTTCCATTTAAAAATAATCGTTTACTTTAACATTAAAAACACACTGCTATTCATGTAATTCTTTTTTACCTGGCTAATCTCTTCAGACATCTGGCCTTTGAACCAGTGTATTATCAATACTTCTAGTGTTTATATCCACTGGACATGTTATGTTAGCTCATGTAATATTTACTGGCTTGCCAGCTATCTTCATAGAACTACATTCTCTCATGAGAGCAGAACTGAACGTAGCATCCTATTTATCCAGCCACTGAAATATCCTGCTTATCTTGACTTTAATTCATGCAGCAGCTACCTTATCTGTTTATCTCTCTTTTTTTCGGTAATGTATTGCACAAAAGTGTAGCTGGGTACAAAAGAAATCTTGAGCATGGCTTTATTTGGCTCTGGCTGAGTAAACACTAAGCGCTTCTTCACTGCTTGTTTTTTATCAAAGAAAAAAAACAAGCACCGAACAACAACCTTTAAGTAGGACATCTTAGGATGGTAGTTTAAAATTTAAAATAAATTCAAATTTTATCCAAATCTGTAAACAGCTTTTCTTTAGTATACCAATCTCAACATTATCAAATAAGAGTACTGGCAGATTCAAAGTATCACAGTCTCACTCAGGACTTTTTATTTAAGTCAAGAAAATGTTTAATTGTGTGGCTTAAACCAAATGAGAATCAAACTAATTTTAATTCTGATTAGGTAGAGTTGTTTGTGGTAAAGACAGAAATTTAAGTTACAGAAACTGATTTCATTTTTACAGTGAGAGTGGCTCTTGATAAGCCTATAAACTCCATTCCACAGCATGCACATTTTTGGAAGTATTAAGTGTGGTTTGCCTTGAAATATTCACACTTCGATGCGTTCATTTGCATTATTACATTTAGAAGCCTTGGGGCTTTATCACTTCCTTTTCTTGAAATGGCATAGTAATAAGGAAAAGTGGTTATGCTTATCACCACTCATCAGTCAAACACCTTCCATATTAACAAAACATAATTTTTTCCACTCACTGAATGGGCGTGTGATGTTTCATACACATGTCAATATTAGTATTACTTTTCCTGGTGAAGAAATAATTTTATTTAATAGGATGTATGACTGGAAGTAAATGAGAAGGAATTCTCATTTACACTTTAATGAGTAGGGACAATGCAGCATGTCAAAACCATGCATTCAGTATAATTTAGGAGTAAAAGTCATACACTTTTGCACAAAACTCCATACCATGTTGTAAGTATGGTGAACCCCCAAAACCTCAATGCACAGTAAGGGCTGCATACACTTTTCCTGCACTACTGTTTAATACCAGAGGTATTGTTTCAAAGGAAACCTCAATAAAGAAGAAAATAAGCAGATCACCTGGTGGTTTGATAGCGAAAAGATAATGTATGTATCTGTGACAGCCTCTTTCATTAGCTTTTCATTGTGTCAAACAATAAATGTAACCTTTAACCTCATATATGTAATGAATAAAACTTGAGCCCACACTGTCTAGTCAAATGAGAGGTCCAATATATTCTACTGCTACAGCACCTTCCATGTCCATGGGCCCTGGTTTTAAATCTCAAACTGCTCAAACTTTATGCAAAGGGAAAAAAAAAAAAAAACACAAAAACCCTTGATATGGGAATTTCCAAACACTTCAAAGAAAAAGAGCAGAGGAATTTTCAGACTAATATTTAAATATAATTGTTCTGAGAAAAAAGCAACATCTGGATGTAACAGTACCACAATAAGGAGCACTACATAAAACCACAATAGAATGGAATGGAAGGAAAGGACAAGTTACATGTTCAAGACGGCTCTGCAGAAATGTAAATATTTAAGTTTGAGCTAAATGCAAAAGGCGTATGTTTTACCCTGTCACTGACATCATAAGCAAGCCAAACACATCTAATTTCATTTCCACAAAACATATGTATTGCATTTGTTGTGTATGTTCACTTAGGAATTGTGATATCACAAATATGGTGCATCATAACTTATATAGAAAGCCTAGGAATCAAAGATTAAAAAATTTCAAAATTATCGTAATTGACACTGGAACTTTGCATGAACTTTGTGCAATAATACACAAATTATTTATTTTTTTAACTAAGATTTAGCATCTGCATTTAACTACCAAAACTATTTTAAACAAACAAAACAAAGTATGATAGGTGGTTTCTCTTTTAATTTCATTGATTTTGTGGGTTTTACCACATACATAATAGTGTTAAAATTCTAAATAATTTCAAAAGATTGCTTGAGGATTATCTATTGCTCAATATTAAAGACAGAGGCTTTGTGACACTCAAGAGGGGCAAACTTGCAGGAAGACAGAAGGTCAGGAACTGACAAAGGAGATTTTATCCATCAACAGCTTAGCTGGAGGTTCTGATCTGCCATCTAATCTGCAGGAACATTTTTCCATGGCAGGGTAAAATCTGACAGAAGGAAATGGCTCCTTATGGAAAGGATACTGTGTGTGCCTGCCCCAGAGGTCTGTCTGAGGCTTGATAGCACACCCCAGTTCAATAATGTGAACAATAAATCACTAACTCCTGCTTTTAAGCACTAGGCTACTCAGGATTTACCTCTCTAACAAGGAAAGAAGGGACTTACTTACAGATACAGGACAATATTGAAAATGAAGACAGAATTGCCAAAGAAATACTTCATATATATTCTGATTTTGAAGAGTTTTACTGATAATGCCCAAATTGAAACAGGATGCAAGTAATGCATAACAGCCCAAGTGCACAAAGTAAGGCATTTCATATTAACTGGCCACTGCCTTTCACAAAAAAATCATTAATCTATTTTTTCTTTTAAAACCATTGCAAAATGAAATCTATCAGATGTCATTATAATAAACACTGGGAAAAATTTGCAATTACATCCTGTTTATCCTGAGGGAACCCACAACACTTTACAGATTGCACATGTGTTTTCTCACATATCCATGGGATAAATGCAGCTGAGATACTGCCAGAAAGGAAAGACCATTCTTAACTAGCTCTGCTCAGCCTTTCTTTTTAGTGGTCAAAATCCTAGCTTTTCCAGAGGAAATCACTGGTAGCTTTTGAATAAGAGAATGCAGTTATCAAATTGGGTAAGAAAAGGTCCCCAGGCAAAATACTGCTGTGCACGTTGCATGTATTCTTGAAGAAATATAAATAACCAGGGACTTGATTTTACATTTCCTTTCAAAGAGCACTACTAGGAGCGCAGTGATACTTAATAAGCTATGCAAGCACTAATTCCATAATGAGTCTTTACTTACTCATGAGGAAAACCTATCTATGCAACTATCACACTACTTCCTGTAGCAATTACAAACTTTGATAGGCTGCCATAAAAATTTGGATTCAACCAAAACTAAGTACCTAATGAAGGACTCATGAGACACTATCTGATCTTGTTGCACTTCACCACATGCAGTGCTATTAATATTAGAAAGAAGGGAGTTTGAGAGATTTTGATAAGTGTAAGTACCTTAATGAAAGGTTTATCGCTATAAACAATTTTAAACCAGAAATATCTTTACACGTGCTAGGCAACAAGCCAGTGGAAGATGATCACTGGTCTTTATCTAACTGATGTCTGTGCATCTTCTTTCATTGTTCCTAGCACAAACAATGGTGTTACGGAACTGAGATACACGTTTGTGAAAAATACCTATAATATCATGAAAGTTCAGGAGTTCTGCATAACCTAGGTACAATTCTCAACTAATTTGCTTACAGTTGAGGCATGCTGTGAATGTATTTTAATGTCTATTTTTATTATTTGTTTAGCTAAGAAAAAAGGGAGAGGAAACTTCAGTGTGTCCTTTTGCTATTATGAAGTCAAATCCTACTTAAATTATTTTAGAAGTCTCACAAAAGCAGGCTTCCAGGAACTGTTACAATACATCTGGAGGTACTGAAAGCACACTCTTTCCAGCAGGGATATGGCACTGCAAGATAAACAGGGTGGGATCCCTCCATTGCTGCCTATGATATGTGCTTGCAGGATGGGGAGGAAACAAAAGCAGACTTTAAGGCAGAAGCCCCAGAAACTCTACCCCTGACCAGCAACAGAAGGGAAAGCAGGGGCTGCAGCACAGGGCTGCAGAACAGGGTTTGTTTTGGGGGTAATTTTCTCGCCTCCAGCCTCATTTGTTAAGTCAGCGAATGATAGTCTCCTGCAGTTTGAGCCTCACCCAACTTGTTTGAGTAACTTCTCCCTCCTGGCCGAGTAACCATTGCAAGGATGCAAGAAAGCTGTCATGCTCAAACAAAAGAAACCTCACGCTGGGGATATTGCAAGGCTATCCACTTTGACTTGTAACGAAATGCATATACTTTCTTAGTTGATTGGAAATAGGAAAGATACTTCCCACAACACAGTTTCAAGACCTGTTTTTCGCCTTTATTCCAGCTGGCTGAAAGTAGAGCCCCTCCATATGCTTCTACTATGCTTGGCCAGGGCATACCTTCTCCCCAGTCTGCTGACACAATCAGAATACCAGATCTGGGTGTAGATGGCAGTCTGGTGCTATTAGAGAAACAGATACTAGGAACTGCATCATTACAAAGCACTAAATGCCTGAGTCCAGTGGGAGGACAACACTCACAAATAATGATAGGGACCAAATACTTCAGGGTCTAACATACAAAATACTTGTTTACGGAATAATTACTAAACCAAAAGGAGGTGCTACTATTATATTACTTATCCAGTCATTGCAGAAGTCCTAACTTCTTATTCCCGAAGGATCAGCTTTCATAAACTAAGGGAGACAGTTAGTGAGATCAAATGGTTTGATGCACTCATGATCTGTAAGTCAGAAGGTACAGAGGAGTTGCAGATCTGTTGGAACCAGATCAGTCAGGTACAAGGAAGTAGGATAATATAGAGATTCAGTATAAAATGATTCTAAAATAGAAAGTCTATTTCAGACTTTTCTGACTTTAAGATAAAGACCTAACTTAGCTAGGCTGTAAATATAAAACAAAATCTCTTCCTAAGAGGGCTGTCTGACAGTCTTTAACAGGTTTGAAGCATACCTTTGAAAGATCTCTGAAGTTGCCTGGAAGCGTCAGGTCTAGCTCTTCAGATTCGTAGTTTGTTAAAACCCACGGAAATACAGGGTATTGGTTCAGATCATTGTACGTTCGTCCTATGAAAAAAGAAAATACTTTAAGAATTAGGAAATAGAGTCCACTTCTCCAGCTGAAAACCAATCTAGCAGTTACTTTTGTTGCCTCAGATGTTCTCAGTTCCCACCACTTCACAGAATCAGGTATAAATCTTCTAGACAAAAGTAGCCATTTAGATGCACTTGAATCAGAAGTCAACATAGAAATCAGCATAATAGAAAGAGAACAGTACCTTTCAAAATCAACTAAAATGCACCGTATGCCAATAAACCCTTTCTTTTTTATTTCCATGAACATGTTTTCATAGCCTGAATGTTGAAATTTAAAACCACTAGACTATTATTTTCCTAGCAACTGTATGCAGTATCATTAGCTGGCAAAGATTAAATGAGACTACAAACAGCAAGGGACATCTGATATTTGCAAACCTAGGTCTGTTCTAGGTCGACCATACTAATCCATTATTCCCCACAGCTTTTTTTCACTGAAGAAGTGGTGAGATTTCACTGCAATAGTGGAATTAAAGTGGAGTAAGTCATATCTGCTTTAACAGTATTTCATAAACACTTTGAAAATTAAAAAACATTTTCAGCCCTGTAGAAGACAGAGCTGACTGTTCCAGGCCACTCTCTCCAAACATAATGAAAGAAACATTGCTACTATCCCAGCAACTCAAATGTGCAAAAGCCATCTTTATAGTTCCAAAAGAAGAATCTGCAACTGAAGTGAACTGGAAATTATGATTTCATCACAAGGAAAAGTGTTTGGGAAAGGCTGTTATTTCTGTATCAGCTGGCATTTAGTAGTATCTAACATTTCAGTGATGAGACAAATGAAGTTGCTTAGTACAGAGCCATCAACCCTATTGATTTATTGAGAACCACATAATATGCAGCATGACTCTTAAAAAACAAAATCAGGTCATAAATATATGTATGTATGTACTTATAGAATACAATTAGCAGACTGAAATAACCCAGGTTAACAATCCCCAGTCCTGCGGCAGATTTACAGCCCTGTCTCACTAACTGCTTCCTTCCAGATCCTGAACAGATTCCTGGGGTATAAAATCCAGCACAGGAAAACACAGGCTTCCTTGTTCTGAGTAGTATTTGCAATTCTCCACAAAAATCAAATCTGCTTTAATGAAATGCGAAACTTTCACTGCTTTACAAACACCTTATTTTTTCAATAGAAGTTGATGAACAGGAAGCATGTTTCTATTTTGTACATAGTTTCACTGGAAACAGGAAAAGTACATATTGTTAACAACTGCGTGTCCTCATTTTTACTTTATGAACACGTAGATGTTCACAAGAATATAAAAAATAACTGAGGTGCAAACCCAACTTTGTTAAAAAAGCACTACCGGCACTTTTTTGTGACACATAGATAAAGACGGATATAAACAAAACCACTTCTTTGACAACGGACGAATGCAAAACCACTCCTGGACAGAATGAGAATGTATCAAACAATTAAATCAAGAAATACACCATAATCCATGTAAGGGAGGAAAAGGAAAGGTGCTCTGTGGAAGAATATTAATTGTTTTAGATTTTTTTGGGAGGAGCTCTATATGTCTTGAGGTAAGACAACTCCGCCTCATTTTCCACATCCATCAAATCAGATTCTCCTCTTTAGCAAGGGATTAATTACATATGAAATGTAAAATTTCTTGAGATTGTAAAATTTAAGGATCTATAAAATACGGCTCTCATAAAACTATACCTTTATATAATTAACATTTTTCTTACCATCACAATCCTCAATTAAGTTAACTGACGAGTATGTAAAAGCTTGCGCAAAAGAAAAACATTTGCATTTCTGTAGAAAGCAGACTAAAGGAAATTTGAGATTCAGAAAGAGAATGACTGAGATGACTGTAGTCTGTTACAAAGCATAAGTAAAATAATGATTCTTCAGAATCAGAAGTTTCATTGGACACAGTTCACAGTAATAAAGACCTTCAGTTGAAACAATTTATAGAAATATTTGGAGAGGTGAGAACATCCTTTCAAAGAATTTTGAAATGAAATTTGGGGTTATCCAAGATGACCTTTTACTTCAAAACAGATTTTATTTAATTTTTATATTCCCTTAATTTTAATTTCAATATTCAGTGAACAGGACTTTGACTTTCTGTTCCTGTTCCATTTGGGAACATCATAAATATGTGAATAGCGCAAGGAAAAAGCAATCCTGAGCCTCACTGCTGTATGTGAGTTCTTTCTTGCTGTATGTGAGTTCTTTCTGGCTGTACGGTTTTGATAGGTAACTTACAGTATCGACACATGAACAACTATCACGTGGAATTAGCTCCATGTCAGGACACTGCCATAACTCTTGTGTGCATTTTTTCACCCCACACTGAAAAGCAATTTCATGCAGCTTAGGTAGGATAAGTCAGAAACAATGGAGTCTTTATGATTATGCATTTGATAAATATAACCATAGTCTTGTGAAAAAATAAACAAAGTATTTACTTCTCTCCTACTTCAATATTTATGGACCATGATTTACTTATTAAGAGATTCACTACTAAGAATAGCTATTAATTTGTTTAGTAAAATGTTAGTGATTCTTTTTTCTCAACTATTTTCTTAATACCAACAAATAAAAATTACTTGAGAACATTATTTGTAATTTAAATAGTGAAAGGAGACCAAATCTACATGATAAGACCAGACATCTATGCTTATCTGAGTGGAGGACAGTGATATAGGCCTATAATGGGATTACATATCCTTAATTCTAAACATGCGTAAATATTAGTAGTTTAACTTTATTAGGAATGCTTTCTCAATCAGTTCTGGCTTCACAATGGTTATTTTCAGGATAAAGTCAGACGATTAATATATTTAGCCATCTCATCAATTGTCTGCTGCTTCCAACAAGAATTATTTGGTTCTTTATTTAGTGAAATAAACATCAAACATAAAAATGCACCACTATTGGTAGTCTCTATACCTTTTCAGAAGCTTCAGATTTCCCTCAAAGTAGGCTTACAGAGATTAATATTAAAGACAGAATATTAAATATCGCAAGCCTGTGACACTAATCTACTTGAACAATAAAACTGAGGCATAGTAAATGAGACCTCAGAAACACTTGGTATGTTTCTTCATTAAAAAAAAAACAACCAAACAACTTTTTAATTAAACCATCCAATTTAATGTTTTTATATGGCATTTTAGTTTTGAAGGTAAAGTGAGCTAGAGACAGCTGACAAAGAAATTATAACTGCAATTCCTTGGTGAAAATGTTAATGACAGCAAAATACTGTTTAATTAGATGATTGCAGCATCTGGATTAACACTCTTTAAGAGCGATGTTCCTGTGCTTGTCTGCTTCTTCACACTTTACAGACATTTTGTCATCTCTAGGTCATTAGGAAAGAATTTTTAATGATTTTTCTAGAAGCAAGTAGTTCAAGTTACATCTAATTAGATGACAATAATAAGCCCAACACATGCAGTAGCTAAATATATACATAATTAACCAGTGAGGGCTTGTACATCACAGAGTGAAAAAGTGGAAAATGCTAAACAGGATAAAAAAAAAAGGGAGGCGGAAGAAGTTTGTCTGAATTTATTACCTGACTGAAGATGTATCTTTTTTTTTATTTTTTTTCACAAACCTTTAAAAATAATCCCTTTCCACTAGAAGAAATTACTTACAAAAATCATGTATATAATTTTTCTCCACTTTTAAAAGCTGTGGCAGGTAGGATTTAAAAGTATTAAAATTTCAACAAATACAAACTCAAACACACATTTAATATACTGCAATTTGAAAATAATTTAAAAAAAAACCCAACAGAAAAAAAACCCAGCAGAAATCAGTTAAATACTGGGAAATAGACTTCTGAGTGAAACAGCGGGCACTACAACCATGTTACAAAATGTGGTTTTGTTCCCACTCCTCTCGATTCCTTTTGATGCGGTGGGATTACTGTTAAGTACTTCTTTTAATAATCTTGTAACTGAGAATAGTAAAAATTACTCGTTCCCTTTATCACCCAGAGGGTTCAGTTGACATACACACTGTTCATATACAGTGTGGTGTTTTCCTACGTGCCTGAAGAAAGGGCAATTAGTATAATCATAGCTGCTTCCAAGCTTTCAAAGGTTCCCTCAGAAGGTGGCCAGGAGGGGAAAGGTGGCCAGGAAGGCTTATGTCTACACAACCAGGACAAAAAACAGGGGCAAGGAGAGTATAACACTGAGACTGATTGATAAGTAGCAGAATGCAGTGTTTACCTTTGGGAGAAAAACCCAGAGCTGTAAACATGATGAAATATGCTTGAGTCAGAAAAGAGGGCAAGAAAGAGGTGAAGACCTTGGAAGCAGAATAGGGACGTGAGAAAATAGTTGGCTAGAGGGCCAGAGAAAACAGGTTGAAACAAGTCTTTAGAGTTTGAAACTAGAGAGGCACTTTGAATCGAAATTGCAGTAAGTCATCAGGCTAGCACAAGTGATGGTAATCATATATCACTGGATAGGAAATTATCTAGAAAGAGAGAACTACAACAGCTGAAGTAGACAGTTACTAAGTCATGAGTATGGACCACAACAGAAACAGCTGAACTAAAAAGAAGCCGGGCAATGTTTCAGAGGTGGTAACAGGGTGATGTAAAAGTTATTAAAAAAAAAAAAAAGTCATAAAAAGATGGATTTTTTTTTTCCAAGGAGACACTTCAGTATTTCAAACATTGATTAAGAACTTAACAGAATAGCCAGGGGCCATGCTTGTCAGGACAGACATATTGGCAAACCAGGGAGAGATTTAAGAAGAAAATCATGTATTTATTTCAGTGGTTCTGTTCTACAGAGACCAACAGTCTGTGTAATTAAGAGTATTCATAAGCAAGCAAAGGAATTCTTGTGGGAGAGGACCCAGTTGCATGTCATAAATGAAAGAAATGAGTTGGTGCCACCAGTCTCACTTATGAACATCTCTCTTCCAAGGCTGCTATTTCTTGAATAATTTCAGAAAAGGATTGCAAGAAAACATGAGTGATTTTTGTAAAAAGCTAGATGCTAATTAAGCACCATTGGAATAAGAAAGGAAGCTACAAAGACTTGGCAAAAAGTGTACTCAACCATTTTGTTAGTGGACCTCTATTTATTAGGAAGAGAAGAAAAAACAATGAAGGGACTTATGCATCACTTAAGAGCAGAAAATCCACATTTCTTAAGTGAGAAACCTACACGTTTCTTAAGTGACTAAATTACAGCTCAGATATGCTGAATAAGACAGCAGAAGCTAAACGGCAACACAAATAAAAAAATTCTGATGCACATATTTTCAATGGCTAACAAAATGATATTGCTAGAAAAGAAGAAGCTGCTTCTTCTTACTGGCAAAGAAGTTGTATCTTTTAAGGAAACCTTTCTTATGGGATCTCATTACAAAAGAGTATAACTAAAAATTTATTCGTAAATTGGATTTCCAAGGAAGAAAGAAAATACATGTATTCTCTTTACTTGGCAAATAAGGTCATGAATAGATTCAATACTCTATCTTTGTACACAAAATAGAGAATCCTGTATTTTCTTCTGACTGCCAAGGGTCCTGTCTACAGTGTATATATGAATTTGCTTCTGTTTAATACAGATGTATTTGGACAGTTATCAGTTCAATGTTATCAAAACAAGGGCAACATGTAGTAGAAGCACTCTGCTTCCAGCTCTGTATTTCTGGTAGAGACATTCTTTTTTTAGTGCTTCATTACAAAATGCCTATTTGTTGTAAAGGAAATATTTTGAGAAATACCTTTCAACAGAAAATTTACAGAAATACAGGCACAGCTGTAAAAGCAGTGGTGTCATTCAGGCTGTCTCATAGCTCTCTACCCTGCAGTTTCCCAGATCTCAGGCCCTGGCAGTAGAGTACTATGCAACAGTGGAGCCAGGAAACAGTCTGGGGATGTGAGAACTTTTAGGCTTTCTAGCATACATTTATATTTTGAAGCATCCTCCACTGCCACTGGACTTGTAGCTCACATGCACTCCATCATGGGGCTGGGAGAAGGTTCTGGATTTCCAGGAACTTTACTAGTAAATTCTTTCCAATACTCACAAGTTCTTGAGTTTTTGGAAGTCAGTTTCCTAGCTGAAGTGCAAACTTCATTAGGACTACAAACCCAGGTTGATCTTTTAAAAAATAACTTTGGTGAACTTTTGGTTCTGTCAAAAAAGTTGGAAAATTTCAGGATTTGTTTCAAACTGAGATTAAAAATGTGTTGTCATGTGGAGAACTGGCTGTTGGGCTTCGATCAGTTTTAGTTCTCTTATGCTGTTTTCAGAAAAGGTTCCTTGTGTGTCATTGGCAGGGAGTTCAACTATTGAGGATAAATCTTATTTTAATTTGCAGAGAAACATAATGAGTTTATATGGGAGTGCATCAGTGAGTGCAGATGTCATAATGACATTAGCAACTGAAATCTATTTTTCTATGTTCATAGAGACTAAGACTCTTCAAAATCTTAAAAGAAGCAGAAACAGAAAGCACAAAATACAGCAATGCAATCATGTTTTCTTACAAGCTCTTTGCATTGAAGGCCATTCTAACATGCAATAGTAATAGTTGATGTCAGCAGGACCCTTTATTTCACTAATCCTGACAGAACACTATCAGATGTGACAGCGCTCTTGCTGACTGGGAAAGCACCCAAGAATCTCAGCTGCTTTTAGACATTCCTCCAAAATATTTTATGCAATTGTACAGTGATACTGTCTTCCCAGCATAACATGATGACTGATACCCTTCTAGGGAAATGAAACCAGAACAGAAAATAAATAGATTGGTAAGGACCCATTGGCAAAATCCAAGCAATGCAGATGGGTTTAAAATAACCAAGTATGAGATATTATTTGTAACAAGGAAAATGACCTCAAATATTACTCAACACTTTGCTCACACATTGGCAGAACAGTATGCATCAGTATTAATTTTTATTTCACCAATACTGGTGTCTTCCAAAACTTTAAAAATCTGCATATTGGCTCTCCTTCAGAAAAAATTTATCTGTTGATCCATGTGACCTGAAAGCATAATTAAAAAGAATGACTTAAAATAAATCAGTCAATACAAGATGGAGACAAAGAGGCTGAATCTCTTCTGAAGACTCAAATTTACCTTCCTCTCCTTTGGAGAATATGGTATTTACCTAAATTTGAATTTGATCATGCACTGCTGAAAGACTTCATAAGATGGTAGGTAATGCTGTGAAAATAAGCAAGTGAGCTTATACAATTAGCAACAATGAGATTACAAGAACAAATGAGATTTACCAGCAAGAGACCGATACCAAAAAATCTTCCAGAAATTAAGTGCTTTGAGTCAGAGAGAGACACTACAAAGGTACGGGCCAAGCTGCTGGAAGCTTTTCCAAATAAAATACAAGTTCATAGACTCACACACACAAACAAAAATATAGTCAGTAATCCTCCAGTGCCTCCTCGGGCATAGCAGGTGGTACATGGAATGAAAATGCAAGGCCATCCTGTTGTAAAGCAGCTGGATGACACTATATGACATTAAGAGAAATGTGTCTCACGCGACCACCCAGCTGTTTGGATATAAAGCCTGTGTAGCAGTACTAGTATCAAACAACAGCTAAAAAAAACATTTTTCTTGAGACTTCTGAGATTCTGTGAAGGAATTTCTTCAGGCTGAAGCTTGTTTACTGATGGATACTTCAGTGTGTCACTGCAATTCCTAATTGAGTTCAGACATAATGATGTCTTCCAGGTTTAGATGCTTTTGTGATATACCTAAAAATAAATGACCTTGAATTTTGATTAAAAATGAAAAGTAATTTATCAAAAAATGGCTCAGCTCTTGTCTACTCTCATTTGAAGAGTTTAGACATACTACTTACAGAAGAAAAGAATACATAAGGGGGAAATTACAAGTGAAGGACAGTTCTGTCAATAATCTATTGGACAAAGACTGAGGGGGCCTGGGCTAACTTCCCATCTCTTCACTAAACCCTCCAAGTTTGGGTGAGGCAGTCAGGGAGCCTGAGAGACTCTGCCTGCATTTTCTCATCAGCAGAAGGGCAGCGGATGTGCGAGAGACGCAGAGCGGCTGGAGGCAGGCCAGTGTCCAGAAGCAGGATAGCAGCATTCTTGTGGCACTGCGCCAGAGGTAATAAATGCTCAGCAAGGCTCCTTCCTTCAGCAGAGATCTGTGGGACTGTGGCTAAAATGCCTGCGAACCAAGCTGGTGAGCCAGCACTGGACTGCACCATATCGACTTTCCAGCCCAGGGTCTCCAGTAGCTTCAGGGACTCTGCTTTGTGCTCCACTGCACAAGGTAAACATGCCCTCAGATTTCCAACTGTTCAGCGGTAGCACTTCTGTATCACACTGGGATAATTTGATGACACATTTATTAACATCTGTAAGACTAGATGCACAGAGGATGACTACCATATAAAAGCCTAAAGGTTCAAACCAAGCGAGTTTGACAGCTCCTGAGTTCTGTCACTGCCTTAATGGGTAGAACGCTGTGACTGTCCTCAGACTGGTCAGCGTAACGGGTGTTACCTTTGGGTTTCACACTTATATTTGTCTTATGTCTGGCCTGAGGGTAATCTCAAGCATAAAATTCAAGACGAAGTAAAGATGAGAGTTGTAACACTGGAGTAAAAAGTTATGCCTGGTGGAATTTAATTTAGGTTTCAAATTAAAGCTCACTGGAGTGAAATGTCTGAGGAAGGCTCTCCTCAGGCAGATTCGTAAGCAGCATGTGTGCTACAGGCAGGAATCATAAAAGCAGACAACCTCCTGAAAATCTTTGTATATGATGTAGAAAGCTCCTGCTTTTTACATTTAAAATTACCACACATGTTAACACATAGAAAAGAGAAAGGTGAAAAGAATAATGCCATCATGAATGTTTAATAAATGACAATTGCCAGGAAAGCTCTTCTTTTGCCAATAACAAATAATGTGTATGGCAGTTATCCCTCATTTTAAATACTTAATCTGATATTATATTTCAGCTCAAAGAACTAAACGAGAAAAGACGCTGTAATCTAATCATACCACAATCCAGGTGACATCTGTACTAGGCAGAATACTGTTGTTATTCTGCTGTCTAGTTGCTGTTGCTGAGAATGATGAAGTAGCGAAATTACATTTTCCCATTATTATTTCCAGACACTCTCTGGCAATGGTTTGTTGACTCTAATAAAGCTTCAGACAAAGCTGTCAGCAGAGGAAATGGCAGAAGGGGAGCAAGGAACAGCCTCCACAACAATACATGAATCTAAAGTCTCAGTGATAGGTAGTGCATTTCCTGATAGAATTTTATGTGTGTGTTTCAGAATCTATCATAAAGCTGCAGCTGAATTCTAGAGGGATAAATGTATGCTATCAAGTCACGGTGCTTAAGACTTTAACAAACATAAACATATTATGAAGGATTACAGAGTTAGAAGCCTTACCTGCTATAGTGTTAAGGAACATCAAGTATTCAAAGTTAGATATCTCCCGTCTCTGCCAGCGCTGAGTCATGTTGGAGGATTTATAAAGCTGTCGGGGAGTGGCCAGAGAGATTCTCCTAGGAAATATATTTAAAGAATGATTTTTTTAAGAGCCTCATTAAATGTTAAGATGTAGGGCAACGTCATTAGTGTGATTAATTTCAGATTCTCTCAGAGGCTTTTTTATTTCATTTAATGAAGTCAAGAAGACACTATTACCCTTATTTGAGAAATGATTAAAATTAACAACTGTATTTTATTTTACCAGTACTACAACATAGTAATAATTCAGAATAGTATATTTTGCGTTTTATTTTATTCTGAATCTGATTAAAAGACTGGGAGTAAAAAACTGTAGACCTCCTGGTGCCTGGTTTATCCAGCAGCAATAAAAGAGGAATACCATTTCCCTGTTTCAAAAGGCTATGTAGAGATAAATTCATTAAGGTGAGTGAGTGATAAAGTGCCATATATTTCCAGCACATGGATTGACGATATTTATTCCACAATTTGTGCACCTCCTCCATGGTCAGCTACCCGTGTTCCCTTCCTGTATCTCAGTAAGCTTCAAGATTTCTATTTATAGCCTGGTTTCTGACAAAAATAACTTTTATTCATTTATCCACTCACATGTCCATCTGCCTGTCTCTCCATAATAACTTCTGAATTTCATTTCATTCAGATTTGGAAAAGGAGTAGACACTTCTAAGATACTCAATTTCCACACATTTCCTAAAACTGAATTAAGGGAGAAAAAACCAAACCACTGTGCCAAAGAAGAGAACAGCAGAAAACTTCAGTTCTTCTGTATTCAATTTGATACCATCACAGTAACCAAACACTATGCACCGAATTCTAAATTACCCATAGCATATACTGTCCATGGTTGGTAAAACACAGGGGACTAGATTCAGTCTGGATTAATGCATCAAAGAAAAAAAATCTGCAACAAGCAGAAATAGCCTTACTGCTCACAATTCATTTCTAAAGAAAACAGTCATTCCTGCAAAAAAAGACAGGGAAAATCTTTGGGAGAAGAAAAAGTTCAACTCCTGAGATACTTATTTTTACAGAAACCTAAATTTTATAAATGGATGAAAATAAAGATGTTTATACCTGCTAAAAAAAAAAAAAAAGAAAAAAAAAAAGGAAAGGGATCCTTAGTGTGTAGCCTACTTATTAATTTAAAGAATGTATCTAATATTTATATAGCTGGTAAAGAGTAAATAAGGACCCCCAATGCTTTGGTTTTCAGTTGCATACTAAACATTAAGTGTACTATTTCTAGACTCTGAAAGCTGAGCAGTTTCTTAAAATACAGTCACAAACAAGGTGTCAAATTGGGCAGCAATTACAAAAAAGTGGATCATCTACTCTATAGATATATGTACATACTCCTATGCATGCACTAACCCCTATTTCTGGAGAAAGTATGAGTATTGGTTTGTGACTGGAGTGTACAGGTATCAAAATTATATGTCTAATTCTCAATGTGTCAGTTGCCTATCTCTGCCATAATTTGGCTGACAAATTGAGCATACAAAAATGACCATGCAAATGTAGGTACTCTTCCTTCTTCTTTTTCTTTTTTTCTTTAATCTTTGTATTTACCCAAAATAGCAGTATATAAGGTCTTGCCAGCTTGGCAAGAAAGAGCTTCACGGGTACACAACAGACATTACAAATTTTTTTTAAGTTGTTGCACTTCTTCTGAACAATTTATCCAAAGAATTATCTGAATGTAATCATACTTTATATTGAGTTTTATAGAATAACAATTACTTTTACAGTGGAACTTTCAAAGACATGTTGTTCCCAGTCAACTTTGAGTAATGCTACACACAAATTAATAAATACAGAAAATAAAAATACTAAAGAGGTCATTAAATTTACAAAGCGTTTCTGTCATGGACTATCTCTTCCTCCCATGACAAAACATTTATGCATCAGTACAGCTTAGTAGCTCCTTTTAGACTTTACTCACTATCTCCCAGGGAGTCTCAAAAATCTATAAACTGTCAAGTTCTGGACTTCACAATTGAATGCCTGATTTGAGCAAAATCTACAGAAAATCAAAATGTATTAAAAAAGCTCCTTATTTACTCTATATCTAAAGTATTTGAAAAGTCTGCAGTTATTTCAGCAGAGACCGGAAAAAATTATGCACAATAAATTGGTTCCACATCTGCTTGTTTCAGTTAACATAGGAAGACCCACTGTTTTGTGTTTTGCTAAATGCATACAACTTTGATCAAACCATTTCTCTCCTTCGATATGCCCTCACCAGTATGAAGATGCACAAATGAATGTGCTTCCTTTGTTTCTAGAGAACCGTGAAATACCTACTTGAAGTGGAAACTGCAGAAGACTCTCTGATGTACAAGGGGATGAGCCAATTTTTCAAGATTCATTTTTCCCATTTTATTGAGAGAAGGGATGTTATATATCCCATGACCCACCCCCTTTCACAATCACTTTTAATTTAGTTAGCTACAAGCCAATCTCATACAAAGAATCTTTTAAGTATCTTAGAAAAAATATAGCACCTTTGTGAGGTTCTGTGGTGTGTTGCTCTTGTTCAGAAACAAAAAAGGCTTGGGAAAGTCACTGACTTTTGACAAGAAACTCGTCAATATTCACTTTTAATCAAAGCTCTGAAAGGGTTTTCATGCTTTGATGACAACGAATCTTAGTTTTCCTAACCCTCTCCCTTCTGAAAATCCCCAAACCCAACTTCTGGATCTGGAAATCTATCACCAAGCTACTGATGTGGAATAAATGGCAGAGCTGAGCTGACGTTAAATATAGTTAACACACTAGACAAAATACATTTCCATTCAGCAAAAACTACATAATTTCTGTTTCTTAGATTTACTAACTGAAGCCATTGTTTTTGTAATGCATTAATAGCCCACAGAAGTTCAGTGGAAGGTGCTAGCACATATTTAGTGGAGAAGTATGATACTCTATCTTCTACCAATTCTTTGATCTCTATAAGCTTACAAAACTATCAGGCAGCTCACAGTTTCTAAGCTGTCATGTTACCCTCACTAAAAATGTATCAGTAAACTACACCTGAGATGTTAGAACCTAAAAAGTGGTCTGCTAATAGCATTGTAAAAATGAGGATATTTACCTATGTAAACTCATATGGAGTTGTAGAAATAAGTAAAATATAAGGCACAGTACTGTCTGCCCAGGTGTCTCCTATGACATGTTTCAGGAACATTAAAAATGTGTTTATCAAAGACAGATTAATTTGATTGCTGAAATTAGACCAAACTTTTCAACATGTGAACAGTAATTTTAAGGACATAATTACTTCTCTGTATCATTAAGCACAGTCTTGAATGCTTTGTTGAAGCAAAGCATTAGACAGGTTGTTGGGAAAAGTAGTAAAGAGGAAATCTGGAGACATGCTCAAAACAGCAATCTGTAACAATCTTGGGAAGAGATACTAGCTCATCTGCTTCTAACTCTTTGTGCCACCAGCAGATCATGAATATTGCTTTTTCTATTTCCTTCCTTCTTTGTTAATCGCAGGATTTCCCCAAGAAAACAAAAATGCATTTAAAGTCCATGTAATGCATTTAAAGTAATATGTTCCTTTAGAACATTTCCATCATGAACGTAATACTTTATGATAATGTATTTAACTTTAGATGAAATGTTTATCAGAGTAGTATCAGAGAGGAAATATTAATTACAAAAATAAACTCAGAACTTAAACAAAAAACCCCCAAAGATCTGCTTTTTGTTAAAATATTTTAAAGCACAGCTGAATCTGGAAAATTGTTCATAAAAAAAGATAACATTTTACTCAGCATAGCAGTTCTTTTTGGTTACTCAGCATAACTTTTCCTAATGTTAGATATACAAATAAACAGAATTTTTAAATTACCATTCCAGAACCAACATATTCATAGGAAAGAAAACTACATTCTAGCATCAACAAAATATTAACTACCAAGCAGTTAAGAGCCAGATTTTCCCTCAGTTATTCCACTGCAATCCTACTGAAGACAATAAGAGTATGTAGACAGAAAAAAAACCACAAAACCCATGATTACAGGGTCTTTATTGTGCATAAATCATACCATGATTAGCACAAAACCAACTTCACTACCATATGCTAGATTTATTCTGAAGGCTAGCAAGTCCATTTTTGATTCAAATTGAAATTCAAGCAAAAAGTTATCGAAATAACTGCATATACTATTGAAGATGAAACTTTTCTAAAGAATTATACATCCACAAACTTTTTCAGACAATTATTTACTGAATAATGCACAAAGGATATGAATTTCAAAAGCAAAAAACGTCACTGTAGATATAAAATTCTGATTGAGGAATTTGCATTTTGTTTGTTCTAGACCATGTGGCCATTTGTATTTCAGAAAAGAGTACTATTACTTTCCATTTAGAGACAGCAGCTCCTTTAATCTGAGTATTTGGAAGAACAATGCAAATAGTAATAAGATGCACCTTCCAAGGAAATGCCCCAACTTCCCCTTAATCTCAGTGAAAACTTGAAAAATTTGGCAGTTTGCCTAAGAACTTCAGCACATTCAGGAGATCAAGCCTTAGGCATCATGAGACTCTTGAGCTCATGACAGAGAATGATGTTCAGCTGGGACTGAAATAGTTCTCCAATCCTACAAATGCTTTGACGCTTCACAGTATTTCCACATTCTGCACTGGGATAAAACAAGGACAATACGAAGTTTTAGTTTGTAGGAAATGACTTAAAGAAAGAAAAGACACATCCCAGACACCACACTGATGATTTAGACACTGGCTTTTTGCCAACCATTCTTTTGTCAAGCCAAATGGAGACCTGAACCCTATATACCATATTTTGTGAATTTCCTGCTGTTTCCACACTCACTTGTGTTTATTTATTCTTCTTTCATTTTGACCAGAAATTAATTCTGAACCTAAATATTTTTCACCAAACTTCTGTGGATACACCCTTGAAGCCAATTTTAGGTCTGAACAGACATTTCCAAACAAACACTCCAAAAAAATATTGGAGGCAGAAACACACCCCCTCCCAAACTCAGTGAAGTACATACGAAGACCTTATCCATCACTGAAATACGAACATTTTTATAGTATAAGATCTGACAATCCCCAGCCTTTTCCTGACCTGATATGATATTGATGTTGAAACTGTACTTGTCCACATATGTGAAAATCTCTAAAACTGAACCTTAGTGGTCTTCACTAGAAGGTACTTATTTTCTGTAATTAAAATAAAAATCTAATTTATAATACTTTTACTTCTATTGCATAAAAGGCCATATAGCAAATAAAGGGTATTGTTTCTCAAACTAAACTTAAGAAAGAGAAAATCTAGAATCTCATTCGAGAATATATATTATAAAGAATAATATTTTAGTATTGACATGTTTAAAAATATCATTTGTATAATATAAAAAGCACAAAATATACAAACTATTTTAATTACATTACCTGGCTTGTGGCAAACCATAGCTGGTTCCTACTCCAACACGTGGTAAGCTGTACACAACTTTTTTCACTGTTGCTTGGTCAGGAAAATTAAACATAACAGAAGCTAAATGAAGAAGAGAAAATATGGACTAGTAAACCATCTGAAGAAGTCTGTTTCTTCACCTGCATATATTTTTACAATGCTCTTTGATTTTTATTTGGGAAGAGAAGTCAAGTTCTACTTTCCTCCTCCTTGGAACCCAACTTAGAACAGAAATTCTTGGCATAGTTCATGCCTATGTGTCATTAGCACTAACATTTTGTCACTAGCTGTCCCATTTTGCAGAAGATCTGAGCGAGGCATCCTTCAGAGGCACTGGAGCTTACCATTAACCCATATAACCTCTTACCAGGCTGGGAAGCTGTTCAATAGCTGGCACTAAAACACACAGGACGAGAAACTGTCTAATTCCCTCTACAGTTGAAATCAAAATTTATATCAGAGCTCCTCAGGGCAAAAGACTACAGACACATCTCACAACCGCTCAACTCTGATACAGAATAGCGCATACAGAAAACTGAGTGGATCCATTTATTGATCTGGTCCTTTTCACTTCAACTCAGAAAACAGAGCAGATAGGTGAGATCACAGAAAAAGCAAATTTCCTATCAAACATTTGAAGAATTTACCAATTGCAATGACCTGTTTTCATAAACAAATATCTCTACTATGCAGAAAGCAGTGAGATTGACTTATGTGATTGATTTTAATATGAAATGCAATGAATACATGGAAGAGTAGGCATTACTGAACAGACATGAGCACTTTATCAAAGGAATCACAGAGTTTAAATTCTAGAATTAACAAGTAACACACAAAATAACTACTAGCATATTTTTATGCAATAAAATAAACAGAAACATACTTCTGTTTGCCATAAACACTTCCAAAGCTGTGTTCTGGAGAAGGTAGCGCCTTGAAAAAACAGCCCGAATCTCACTGAACATCCATTTTCCATGAAGGCCTTCTGTATAGGCAAGGACCTTTAAAAAAAGTCAAGGAGTTATTAGCAGGAGCTTTTCGTTAAAGTATTGCATAAGAACATAGTAAATTTCACCCATTAATGAAGTAAACTTAAGTGAATTGTATCTCTTTAACACCTAAAAACCATGACTTAGAACGTGAACATAAATGTTTTTTTAAAAAATACAATGAAGTATAGCTGTTAGAAGAATATCATAAGTACTGTAATATGATACTCCTAAGATCTATTTCTTGTAAGTCACATTAACTTATTTCCTCCAAACTCTACAAGCAAACACAAAGTAATGGACACAGTTGCAATTATGCTTAGCTGTATATTCTTCCAACACTCTGCATGACACAGTTGTCATGTATCGGATAACAGATTTACTTCTGAGACTATCTTATGCAAAGTACAACCAAAATAATATGCCTTCTTATTCACATCCACTTCAGGGTCATACTCTCTCCATTCCATTAATAAATATAGAAATCAGCTAGAAGAGTATGTTGATACAATGTTTTTTCTAAAGTTAAGTACTACATGTAATATCCCAAACTATGAACAAAATTTAACAATTTGCATTTTTGCATTTTAAAATTAATGTTTTAAATAGTTAAAAGTAGCATTTATTTCCAATGTATGAGTTTCTCAATTGAAGGTATTGTTTTAAGACTAGATAGCAATAGTTAAATTATTTTTTTTACTCTTCATTCATTGTTCTGGATGTTCAGGAAAACAGACAAAAAAGACTCAATTTAATTAGGTATCAGCTTTATTAACTTTTCTCATCTGTGCATTATCATCCCAGCAGTATCATGCATTGAAGAACTACCCTTTTCCAATCCTTTTCATCAGCTGGAAGGCTGTTTTCAGCCCTCTGCTGCTGCTTAGATGGGCTCTGTCCATAGCTGAGACCCTGACTTCATCCTAGGAGGAATCAGTTGCCTGGGATGGTTATCATCCCCTCACTACACCCAGCTGCATTGCTCAGGCTCTGTAGACTGCACCTTTCCCTACGCTGCAGTTACTGAGAATGCTGCATCTTCAGTGAAAAAAAGTAACACAATGAAAACCCTTGCTAAAGGGAAATGCAAAAACAAGGTTTCAGATTGGAAAGACTGAATTTCTCTGTTCTCTGTTAGGTACGTAGAAACTGTTGGTACACCAGCTTGCAATGCTTTACTCACTCAGTTGGGGTCTTTACTTTCTGTTATCATGACCTCCTCCAACTTCTGAAAACAGAAATGTTAGGGAAACCATATGTTGTGGCTGTCAACGATCCTTCATGCTTGAGATAATGGAAATTATATTCCCTCATTTTTTTCACTGATGTAGATTCAATTTTGTGGCATGTCTTCATATATGAAAAAATTGATTTAAGTTTGTACACTTGATGCTAAAAGAGCTCTGCGGATTTTTGTTTATTTGTTCTCCATAACATTTTCCTCATAACCATGATGAGTCTATTTCAGAGCTGAAAGTAACAGCAACAATACAAATGCGCTTCAGCACACCTAAGAGGATTCAAATGTTGCTTCTGTCCTTGATGGAAACTGGACAGAGGAACACACCGAGCCCCGTGTTCTGCCTATACGAGAAGAAGTTACAGACAAAACTTAGAGCAACACTGTGGCTGACAGCCCTGTTTTATTCAACTCAGTTCTCCACACTAACTAAACACAGCCTTGAAGAAGGGAAGAGGGTTGATTTCTTTGGAGGTCCCCAGACACACACAAGAGATTATATGCTCCCTCCAGCCGGTCACAAGCCAGCTGTGGAATTACTACCTCATATGCTTAAGTCTTGCAATGGTTAAAAATCTGCACCTGATTTTTGCTTTGAACCCTGTTGACTTCAGTTTCTAGCCACTAGATCTCATGACGCCTTTGTCTGTGAGATTAGAAAGTCTTCTAGTATCAAACAGGGGCAGATTTCCTTGTGTCAGTAATTATAGACTGTGATCTAGTTACTGCTTGGCTTTCTCTTTGATAAGCTAAATAAACCAAATTTTCTTTCAATCTTTCATTGAGTTCAGATGCTAGGATACAGCTGGTATTGCGTACGTGAAATTCAGATGGCTAAGAACAATGACTGAAGACTTCAGCACCCTCCTTCTTTGAATGCATTCTGGTGCTATCTGATACGTAATTTTTGTAAATACACAGGTTCTTAAGATACACAGAGAAAACAGGCAAGAAAACACTCTAGTTAAAAAAGCTAAAAGATGAAAACAGCCTCCAAGAGAGAGGAGTTTGAAATGTATATAGCTGCAACCAGATCTACAGCAGCCAGCAGATTTGCCAAAGAATTAGTTCCTTGACAAAACACCATGCTTCAGGAATTCACTTTTTGTTTCAAAAGTGTTTCTAGTTGTCCATTTTTTTCTAAAGAAAAATGTTTAATACTGACTATATCCTGTGTATTAACATCTTAGATGATTCACAGTAATAGTTTTACAATGTCTTAATGTATACCATGGCTTAGTTGTTATAGATCAACACTAAAAGCCCAGTGTATACTGACCATATACTGCTTTTTTTTTCCTCCTCTTTTTGCTCAAATATAAACCAAGTGTAACTCCATAGAGGTACATTCATCCTTTTATGACATGAATGACTTAAGACAGCGCTCCAGTAAAGCAGATAAATAGGAAATCAGAGGAAAGGAAGGAGTCTGTAATTCAATTACTGTCCGAAATTACACTCTTCTTAACTGTCTATTAGTCCTACAAATATCAGATTATTATGTTGATATCAAATCATCTCAATTATTTAAGCATTTCTGTTGTACTGTTTTCCTGTCCAAAATATACTACCCAATTTTGCAATCCTCCGTAACATCTAACACTATTTTCAAGCATCCATTACTAGGTATCTACAATTTACAACAGAAATTACTGACACAGCTGCAAGATTCTTTCTTGTTTGTGTTGTAAAAGCCAAACCAAAGTAATTTAAGTTTTCTGAATTTGAATCTTTTAAAACGTTTATACTTTTTTCCTTCCATGATGATTTTTAGCATTTCACTTTCTCATATTACATGAACGAATGCCTGCATGTATTTTATATTTCATTATTCATAAAAACATGGAAATAACCACTTCATTCACCAAAAGACACTGAAATTATGTTACCCAGTTATCTGAAGCCAAAATTACCATGTGCTTTATCCAATATCTCATCGTTTGTAATTAAAGTCAGTACTCAATATTTTGATAGCTTTATGAGGTTTTTTTTCCTAAAAACAGTCATGAAGACTATTTGTTCTTAATGGCTAAAATTTCATCACAAAGTATGGAATTCTAGGTGTATCTTAAACAAGCTGGTTTTAATAAAATAAAAACCAACCAAAGTCTGTATTTGACTGGGCACTCTTTTAATTTTTAATATCAACTGTGATTGTTTGGTTTAAAGTTCATTTCTCCTTACAAAACCCTTTCACTTACTCAGAAATATGGCCACGTTTTAAAGACAGTAATGGGTGAACAAAACTTTGCTAGGATGCACTGCAGTAAAATGAAGCTGTCACCCTAACAGGGAAATAAGAACTCTCTAAATCTCAGGGTTGTGCAATATGGAAAAACATCTATTGGTGACACTTACTTAGATTAGTAAAGCATCTTGGGATGTTCAGATGGAAAGATCTACAGAAGAGAAGCAGAACCACTACTTAAGTGCTTTCCTCTTGGCTCAAATGTGAAGGCTCCATTTTAATTTTATTTCTGATATGATCAAGATCTCTCCCTGTTGATTTCTTTTTTCAATTAAGAGTCAAGGCATTTTTAATCATAAACACATTTCAGTAATCATTCAGTTATTGATAATGTTTTAGTTGTTAATTAACTCCTGGAATTTTGAGATACTGCACTAACAAGAAGACCAGAATTACTAGCTTCCATTTCGCTAGAATTTCTGATAGATTATCTCTACAGGAAAAACACACAGTGGTTCATAACAATTTTTGGTATCTCATAGCACCAGACACAGCATGCAGAAAGATCATTCTGTCCCTTTTCTTTTGATTATTTTTTCTGGAATTGAAATAATCACAAAATCAGGTGCTATGAAGAAATTGAGGAAAGCAGCCTGTACAAATCCTATCTATTCTCACATGCAAACTTTACGGTAAGAACTGTCACTTCCCCAGTGTGTTGCAAAAAAATTGTTTCGTCTTGCAAAATATTTCCTTTTTTTCAATTAGCCCTTTGGGGTGATTCATTAATGCCTATGTATGTTAATTTAATCTACTGTTTTCAATCTGAATTAATCACTTATATTTTGAAACAAGATTTCTGGTTCAGGGTATTTTAATTCTAACTTGATTCATCAAATAATGTATGAACTGATACTTGTAACATCTGTGAATCTTTGTTTAGTGCAAAATGCATATATCCATTAACATGCAATATAACTGGTTCTGTGGTGTTTTTTATTTTCAAAGCACTTATTTCCTGATTTTGTTCATTATTATTTACCTTTTGTACTAATAATGTCAGCAACAAGAGCAGTAAGGAACATGGTTGCCTTGTATTCATATATTATATAATTAGGTTTTTTTATCTGCATTTCCACAGATGCATTTCCAAGTTCCTACAGATTATTTTTTTTCAAAGTCTGAAAATGATCCTCAGTCACACTTTCTGAAAAGAAATAAATTTTTAAAATGGCGATTTCCTGAAATTAAATATACTTTTTTCTTTATCAGTAACCAAAAAAGCTTCCAAGAATACTGTAATTTTGGTACTGAAGACACTTTTTCATTCTATACAGACAGTTTTATCCAGTGTTTAAGTGTATCTACTACTACCTTCAACCTGGACACTGCTATTCTAGTTAGTACATTAAAGAAAAGAACTCTGTCATGTCCTTAGTTTAGACATCAAAATCCCATCTATCTGTTAGACAGCTCTGTTACTTGGCAGTGCAGGGTATTGTCTTTGCCATGTGTTACTTATTTCATTTTCTTTTTCCTCTAGACATGCAATAAACTTCTATGAGTTTATCCTTTTTCCTCCTTCTAAGTTTACTTTTTTTACTTCTTTAACTTTAATCTTTTACATTTCAATAAGTATTCACTCTGCATTTGAACAGACTTGACTAAGGTCTAGTGGGATGCTCTTGCATCCTGGTAGCCCAACCCCAAGCAACCTTTCATCTTTTTTTTGATTCAAAGGTTTGGAGACATATGCTTAAAGGCACTGTATTGTATATTTACAATCTGTCCCTCCAACAGTCCAATAACCACAACAAATTTTTCAGGTCTCTCTATTTTCCAGTGGTTTAAGTGTTCTGAGTTATGTGTCCAGTTCTGCAACTTTCACCAAACTCTGCATGTCTTCCTCAACACTAACTACAACTATTTTATTTATGCACTAACTATATGCTGTGCCTTTTTGTCTTCATTTTTTTTTTTAAACTAAGCTTGCAAAGTTCTGTTTCTTCAAAATAAGCCCTTGTCATCCACATATACAGTGGTAGTTCAGTCTGAACAGGATTTTTGTTTGTATTTCATTCTTCATTCCCCATCACCAACTTCGGTTGGAAGACAGATTACCTGTGAGAGCCAAGTATGAGCCTATCTATCTTATGTGTCCCAACCTTGAATGAAAGACAGGGAGACGAAATCTTGATTCATTTCAGTTACACTGCAGTTCTTACACCTATGTTATCAAAAAGAACAAAAGTGAAATAGCCCTGGTGTTCCAGGTTTCCAGGTCAGGAGCCTGTATAGAGTTTCTCATGACAGACTTTTCCATTAATGCAGTTGGCAAGGAGAGAAGAGAAACTTTCTGAAGCTCCCTCATCCATTCTTGTCAAATGAATATTTAATATTCCCTAAGGTTGAGAAAGTATTTTCTACAACGAAATTCTGCTGTAAACTTAAAAAAGAAGATATACTTTTGTTAGCTTGATACTACCCTCCTGAAAAATAGCCAAACACAGTTGTGATGGGCATGAACTATGCAAAAGGTTCTGCTCGGGTCTTCTGCCTCCCTGTTGTCTGGTGGAAACTGTAGCTCCTGCTTTGGGTAGATAATGAGCTAAGAGGTTCATAATGAAAAAGCTAAAATCTGTATTTGTGGTCACCTCAGCTGTTTTGTATACAAATAGGCAGGAAAAAAAAAGCCAAGAAAGTGAAGAAAAAATTAATTGAGGGAAAAGCTACCACGCTTTATAGTTATATTTGAAACAGCAGGAAATAGTATGCGTCAGTCACAAAGCAGCAATTGATTTCATATTAACCATTTCAAGGTAATCATAAAATTCATGCAACTTATCTGGTACATAACCTACATCAGTGTCTTATGAGATGCTTTCAAATTTGCAACCTCAGATACCCTGCCAATAAAACATGGAGTACTTCATGAAAACAAATCATAGTGAACAGGTATTTCATCAGAGAGCTGTCTAGAGCCAGCACAGAAGAGTGCATATGCACCTGATCCAGACAAACAGTAGGCATTCATAAATTAGTTTAGCATCATGCTACGCTTTTAGAGGTTATAGAATCACAGAACAGTTTGGGTTGGAAGGGACATTCAGAGGTCATCTAGTCCAACCTCTTTGCATTCAGCGGGGACATCTTCAACTAGATTTGGTTGCCCAGAACCACAAGAAACACCTGAAAATGATTACAGAAAATCATTCTCTCCTGACAGGGATTTGGATTTCCCTTCTTCATACGTTTTCTAGCATCACCATTTCCTTCAAGGAAAATGTGAAATTCTGAATGCAGATCTTCATAGGTTAAAAAAAAGGCTCCTGTACACATACAGCAAACTTTCTTCTCCAGAACCATCTAACAACATAGAGCTCACTACAAGTATGTAGCAGACTGCATGATTGCTTCAAATATTCTAAATACAGTCTGAAACGACAGATATTAATGGCATGGAACCAGACTCTTAGAATTTATGAAATACCATATTGAGTAAGCATTACATAATTTTAAAATGTTTGGTGAAGTACTGAATATGATCAAATTTCAGATTTAGCAGGAAAAATATGCATACACTGTAACATGGGATATATCATGTCAAGATATGTAAATGTATAAAGGAAACATTTATTAAGAAATTTCAAAATCAGGTAACTTCAAAGAATGAAACACCTTGTACTTTCCGTTTCTGAAATGGGAAACTCAGAATATAAATAAGAAGGACAATTCAAATTAATTTAATATCCTAGTGTTTCATTGACTTCTTACTATTTTCTCTTTTTATATACATTTAAGCCACCTTAAGAACATCCTCTCTTCCTCAATTCCCATAGTCACATAAGAATATACACTTTTAAAATCTCACCAAATACCATGTTATCATTTTTTCTTTGAAAACTTTGGTTTAGTAAAATGTTCTCAATTTCTCCTTATGTTAAGGCCTCCTTTTCCCTTACTTATAAAAAGCTTCTATCTAAAATGTTTATTTGTAAGCCCTAAAAGCTTTCCTCCAAGTACCCTTTGTGATGCTATGTTCTGCAGGATGAGCTAAGTATTATATGCCATTATAATTTCTTCATTCACATCAGTTTTTAAAATCTTTTTTAGAACTTTTTTTTCTTTTTAAAATAAATATTGGCACTCCTGCTTCATTTTTCTCCTCCTCTCAGGGATCTAAAAAATGCAGATACTATTTTTGTGGTTTTGGGCTTTACTTCCTTGCCAAATTTTCTCAGCTTAGACTTCTACTTTCAATGTTTTTCTAAGCTTTCAAGAGGCCCCTTGTCTTGAAACATGAGGTTCTGTTCGCCCCAACCTTCTCTAAGTTTGATTTCTCTGATCAGCATAGCACTTCAGTATCCATTAACACAATGCCCTCTCAGCTGACAATAACTGAACCTCTTATTCCCACATTCATTTTCAGTCATCTGAAAAATTATTTGAAGTTGGCCCATTTTCAGGCCATTTTCCTCTTTGCATTGGTAAAATGGTTTTGCATGTTATGATTTTGTGTCTCAGGAAAGTAATGGAAACGATATGGGGATTTCTTGAGAAACAGTCACAGAAAGGTTATTAGAGTAAAAAAACCCACTCCTCAATATGGAAACACTGTTGCTAAATGTTAATGTCCAGATCAAAATAATCCAAAAAGAGTATTTTACTTATTCTAAGTGCACTATTTCTAACTCTGCTTTTGTGAAACACCAATGCATAGTTTTAAATATAAGGATAAGGGCTACTGACATGGTAAAATACTACCTCTGTGAAAACAGAATTCTGAATAATAATTTTTATAATTCATTTAATGGGCGTTACACATTTGTGTGCCTTTGCATGGTTTTCTTTCTATGCAATGTCTAAACAGACTGCCAATTTAGGCAACTCCTGAAATGCCAGCAATGGACTGAAAATCTTGGGAAGAACAGCATCAGGAAGGGATAGCAGATTTAGACATTACCATCTTAGAAGAGGTAGGCAGAGACCTTTTTTAGGGCCTACTTCCAAATTAAATTCCAACAATTACTGTTTTAATCAGAAGTTTCAGCTGATTTAAGGATTCTAAAAGTAGGAATAAAACTGATGGTACCAGCTGGGGCATTAGTGGAAGTGGAGAAGCACAAGACAAATATATCTTAGTGCCATAGAAAGACATATTAGAGCACAGCCCAACTCAAAACACAGAGGCTGAGGAAATATATATTGAGGCAAAATCTGAAGTAGAGAATCTCAATTAGTTCTAGTTAGCAACAGGATTGAAGCAGACTGTGCCTGTTAACCTCATAAGATTTAAGATGATTTTGTGTTGACTTTGGCAACAATGGGATGTCAGACTCAAGTCTAGCAAAAAATCTTAACAGAACTGCTGTTTCTGTTCTCTGCATCTCATGCTTAGAGATTAATCCAAACAGGCAAATGGTAATCTCAGTATTTACACTCAGACTGCTCTGAGCAATTCTCCCCCAGCACCACATTCACTGAAATGCAATCAATATTTTTCAACTAGAACTGCACAAATTACATTTTAAGCAGCATGGATAAGCCAAAAAAGACATAAAGTTGATATGATCTGAGTAAAAACAGAGATTTTTTTTTTCAGGATTAAAAATGGAGAGCTTGTTTTTCTGTCAACTGCTTCATTCTGGACTTCCTTCGCAAAGGTAAAGCAATGGAAAGAAAGGACTTGTAAATTTACAAATAGAGGGAGAAGACAGTGCTGATAAATGCTTGTAACCTGAAACCAAAGCTGGAAATTTATTCTTTAAATAGCTACTTGGCAGGATAATGCAGTTTTATTAAACTTGAAATATCAGTGGATTTAACAGAATTTGTGAAAGTTTCAGCTGGGAAAACTTGCAGGACTAGATTCAAACACCAGACAAAAACAAACAAGTTCTCTGTTGCCTAAAGAAGAAGCTGGGGTAGGGACTCAGATTCAATTCCCTTCTATCAAAGCTATGTGAATGTAAATGACTCCCCCAACAGCGCTGTCTGCTGTACCTCACACCACGCTCTCTGTGAGCAGCTCACAGCTGGATGACTGCTCCTCACTGATCAAGGATGGACAGTGCCTGAGTGAGCTCCATCAGCTGCCTCAGCTGCATGCTGCCCCAGGAAAAGCTAAGCAGCTCCTGGCAAGCTCCTACACACAAATGACTGAAAAAGTAACAGAAAGAGGAAGCTCCCTGACTCCTGTCATGTTTCTGCAAGGATTACAAAGCAAGCACTGATCGCTGGTCATAATTTACCAACACACAAAGTAACCTGACTCCCAGGTTTCCAGGTGAGTGGATCATCCAGCTTTGGAAAGGAATAGAAGAAACTCATGCTCTTCTACGTTCTAAAATTTAAAACTGTGTTGTCTTCTGGTGCTTACTTCATCCTCACATGTATTAGGTTTTCCACTGCACTAAGGATAAGTGACTCAGTTGAGTTTTTTGACTCAGCAAAAGCAAAAAACATAGGAATAGTTTGATTACCCACATATGGTATCCACAACTATGCGATGTGCTCTTGCCCAAGTATAAAGAATAAAGCTGTCATAAAATCCTCAGGGTCTTCTATTTTTTTTTTTTTTGTTTTGGTTGCTTGCTTGGTTGGGTTTTTTTTAGAACTTACATACCAATGTATGTAAGCAAAAGTGCAATGCAATAAAAAATGTTCAAAGACTCAAATGTACCCTGATCAAATCCTTAACATTATAACTGAAAGGGCTATAATTGGTCTTGAGAAAAGTGTAAATATTGAGTTTGGTTAAACATTACCCATT
>JANHGB010010296.1:0-12467 GCA_026283785.1 Coracopsis vasa
CCGATCTGTCTTTCAGAACCCATTACAGAAAGGATAAGAGCCAGTCATGTGTCTGAGTTGGTGACAGTGTTTTCCTTGCAGATACAGCTTGTTTGACACATTCTAGTTGCTGAGGTCAGATGCTATACTTGCCTCAGGACAGTCTTCTCTCCCAAAGATCATCAGTCTCCCTCAGACCTAAGGCAGTGCCCAACTGTTGTCTCCATAGTTCCATTTCATCTCTTTTTCTTGATAGCGAAGTTCCCCATGCCTTCCTGTGTCAGTGGGGTGTTCAGAGCTATGCAGACCAGGCACCTTGTACTTGTATTACAAGCAATAGCAGCAGTTGTGTTACTTCTCTTTACCTTCTCTTCTGTGTTATTCTGTATTTCTCTGTGGGAAAGGACAGTGGTGGTAGGCAGGCATATTTTATCCTGCAAGATGATGATACCTAGTGTTATCTCAGTTTTTATTTTTAAACCACTGCCAGCCTTGTCATCAAATGAAATTCGTTCCTCAGGTTTGTATATTGCTTCATACACACTCTAGTCTTGCTCCTGTTTTTATATTAGCTAATTGGAGTATGACAATACCTGTATACTGGGATCTCCTCAGGGGTTTTTCACTGACAACTGGCCATAATAACAACAGAAGATGCAAGTTGTTGAATTTGTCTGTTTTACAGGCATTACAGTGGGCAGATTTTTATCCTAATGAGCCAAGTACTATTTCTTAATCCAAGTTGGATTCCAGCTTGGAACCAACTACTTTGTAAATTATTAAAATGTTATGGTTGTGTCCTGTTCCTCTAGAAATTTTGATTTTCTAAATATTATAATATTTCAGGAAGCTTTACTTTGCCTGCTATAGTAAAATGAAATGGTAGATATGACTTGTAGCTTGCTATCAATTGTAGGCTTAATATGAAATTATCTTTTGTATTGAAAGTCAGGTAACTCTAAAACAGTTTGTCTACTGAAAGAGGAAATACTATCCTATAGTGTAATTAAAACTTACACAGAAACTTATACAGAAATATGATAAACTTCACCAGCTAATATTATATTCTCATCTAGCTGCTCGACATAGTTCAATTTGAACACACAAAAAATGTTAGCACACCCGAATGAATGATTCGGAACACATCTAAAATAAACCATTATTAATTCATGAGGAACTTAATCACATTAATTTCCTGTAGATTACAGCAACAATAGGAAAAAGAACATTATTTATATAACAACTAGGTCCTTTGCATACCTGACACTTGCTTCTGGGTTATGCTTTTGTGTAGGAGTTTCGAGTAGTGGATCTACTTGCGTGGATTTACTTGCATGGATCTACAAAACAAACAGTTTATTCCCTCAAGTGTGTGTGATTTTTTCATCAGGGCTGAGTAGTAATACAAAGCAAAGACCAGTGCTGGAGTTCCAAGGGTTGGGCATGGATTGTGACACTGATTTGGCCATGATTGAAATGGAAATATTCATAGCACAGAGGGGAAACAATAGTAAATACATCTGAAAATTAAGCATAGTCATATCCTACCATTTTTCCCTTTATTTCCATGATGAGTTGATTAACCAGGGATTTGTTTTGTTCCTGTTTCAGACTTGTAGTCTCTTTACATGCACACACCTTTTTATATATAAAAACAAATATAGAAATGTTTCCCTTCTAGTATTCAACCTGGTGGGAGCTGCCCAGAAAGATTTTGGAGGTGAAAAGAGAATTAGAAAGGTGATTCTGCTCTCCTCAGCTTTCGTGTAGCATATGTACATTTCTGGGACTATGAAGGTGTCTGGTCGCCTTTCTGTCCTCTGCAAATCTCCCTCAGTGCTGCTTTTTCTGCATTTGAAGGGTTCTGTCCTAGGAGCCAATTTAAAGTTTTGATAGTGAAATACTGTTCCCTGCCTGAATCTTCAGCAGGCTTATTCAAGGTCCATTGACTTTAATTATATAGTTTAGGTTGGTTTGGGTTTTTTTTGTTTCCCCTGAAATGGTGATTACTAACTTACAGATCAAATACTCTACTGTGGAAAAATGTCCTTGTAGAATTGGAGATGCCAAACCTAACAATGTTCATGGGAAGACAATAATTATTACTGACACTTGAGTGCACCACCAGGATGGTCCATGTGCCAAGGCCTACCCTTTGCCAGTTTCTGACTTCTTTTTCTTTTTTTATTGTTTATGGAGCTGTGATTTTAGGTTGTGTATTAAATTGCACAAGGGTATTGCTGTGCCTATGCTGTACAGCTTAACATATGCTGTGTTAAAGTTCATTGCAATGTATATTTTTTAAATGAAAATCTTATGACTTCAACAATGTAAGGTGTTACAGAGTGTGGAGCTTCTTCATGTAATTTTACAACACAGTGAGTATGATGCATAGCAATGGAAAATCACGGGTTTCTGAAGTCATGGGGAGGCATCTTAAGTGTCAGTAGCTATTTGTAACCAGTGAATAAGCTTTAAAATACAGTTGCATTTGCTATTTTATTTTACGGTGCCCATTTTAATTTCCTGAAGGATCACTGTTCATCAAGGAACATGTTCACAGTCCTCGTTTAATAACAGAAAAAATACTACTTTTCTATTAATTTGAAGGGGGAGGGGGCAGCTGGTGTACCAGTATGTAAGGCTTCAGTTTCATTGTACTAGGTACTGTGTTGTTAATAAAAATGTTGTCCCAACCTAATGACTTTACTGTCCTAGAAATAAATAACTGTGCTCTGCATAGTACTTGTCTCTTAACTAGAACATTCCTGCAGTCATATTATTAAATATTTTTCCTTTTAAGAACATCATTTGTAGTTGCTCAATATTCCTTAAAAATGTAATTAAACCCAGAACTTGTTTTGTAGTATTAATGTTACTCATGAAAGACAGAAAATCACCCCATGCCTGTTTATTACTTCGTTTATGCATTTCTTGAATGTTTTGGCCTTCTTTACCTCAAAGATTGGATTTGTGTTAGCACAGTTTGAGTTCACCAATGATGATTCTAATCAAGTTATGTAATTATTTTGCTTGTTTTGCCAATTGAAGGTAAATAACAGGGGCACAGTTCTCTAAACATGCTTAATATTTCATACTTACAGAAATTAGTTTCCTAATGATTGAAGAGACGTTTATATTAGGCCCTTCTAGCTTAGATTTTGTAATGGCTCATCCCTGATATTCTGCCAGCCCTGAAATACTTGCTGCCTTAACTACAACAGAAGCAGTAAATACTAATTGCTAAGCTGTTTCTGCCTTGAAATACCAGGTGGAAGACAGAGGAAGCACTCAGATTCAGGTTGGATTGCAGGCCAGGTTTATGTGTTCGTCACTTAGGCTACAGTTTGAAACAGGTGTGAAGTTGGCTGTATTTCTTTTAAGCAAGTTCTTTTTGTTATATTGCAGTGAGAAATACAGATTGGCATGGTACATTATGCAACATCTTCATTTATTTAGAAATGGTGGGGCATAGTGAGGCACAGAGAAGTGGAAAGAAGTGTCAGGCAGGGTCTGAGATACTTAGCTTTTGGCTTGTGTTGTGCATTATGCAAACAAAATTATCTGGTCTGAATTTTCAGGGTTTGGATGTTTCCTTATGCAGATGACTAATGTGCTACACAGAGGGCTTTGTTTGTTAAGAATACTTGAATATCCAAAAACTGTTGGCACTTTTCCTTTGCATCAACATAACCCCTTGATAGTGTTCTGGTGGCTGCTAGGAAGACGAAACCATTTAATGGCAGAATGTTCCCCAACTGTAAAAAGAATCCAGAGGAGACATAGGACAAGTGGACTCCTATTCGTCTCTTGAGCATTTATTTGTTAGAGATGTCATGCTGGCCATCAGGAGCAAATGCATGTTGACTGTCCCCAGCTACATGTGACCCCCAGAGACAATCAGCTTCTGACAGGTTTCATCTGGAGAAAGGAACTGGTAAGTGATGCTCCCAACAAAAGTTTCCTGAACACCTATGTGTTACGGAAATGTCATACACCAGTGTTTGGTAGCTCATTTGAAAGGAAAAACATTACAACAGCCATTTCAAACATAAACAAAGCAGGACTAGGTTTAACCAGCTTTAATAGATTTAATTTGTGGGATGAAATTTTTGCAGTTCAGAAAGCCCCAAGTTACTTTGGTTTTGCTGAGTTAGCTCTGGGGTTTCAACTGGAAATATTTCCATGCAATGTACAACACATTTTGTAAACAAGGAAGTGATCGTGGTTTTACAGAACAGCATAGTGCCAGTAAAATATGTCTGGGAATAAATAGAATTTCTGGGCATAAAACCATCGTTTGTTATCAGTGGCTGGCTTACATGGTTGCTTTATTTAACATTGCTAATTTGGTTTTAGAAGGACTTTTTACATCACTCCATTGAATTGAATTTTGCAAGTTCTCATTAGCGTGAACAAGAGCTTCACAGGTGTGTCCTTTGAAATCAATGCTTTATGTCCCACCAACAGACAGAAAGTGAGCAAGCAATATTAACTGAAATTTTAGAGCAGCAGTACATAAACACATAGAAATTCCCATGTAACTTTCTTCTGCTCTTCCATTGCTAACAGTAGAGCTGGCGCTATCACAGCAGCACTGCATGGCAGTGGAGAGCATACTGCTGGCAGAGCACCACCACTGCTTTTCTACCCATTTGCACAAGCTTTACAGTGTTCAAAGAGATGGATACCATTGCAATCAAACAACTGAAGATCTCTGAGCTGTGCCATGGAAGAGAACTTAAGTTTGTCTGCGCTATACCTCAGTCACAGTGACTGCAGCCCAGAGATGCCATACAAGTTCTGGGAACAGCTCTCCAGTTCATGTGGCTTCAATTTCAAACAGATTTATGAACTGATTCTTGTTAAAACATGGTTAAATAACTTTATCTCACTGTTTTCTTCTTATTTCAAAGATATAACACAGGTGTTTTGAATACTCAGTTTGACTATTCAAAAACAAACTTAACACTAAGCAAACTTATTAAATACAGCCAAAAGAGAAGTCCAATAAATCTACAACATGCTGTGACTTAAATATGTTTCATCCTCTAAATGCAAATTTTCTATTTGTGTAAGATAGAAATTTACATGTACAGAAAAAATAAACAGGTTTGTGCTAAAGGTTATTATATTTTTGAACATAGATGAGCACATACAAAATGCCTGTCATGTACCAATTTAAAAGCATTTTAGTAATGTGTGAGACTTCACTGTTGGCAGTATTGTAACTACAAAATTATTTTCATTTAATAGACTCATGTGCCAGAGGATTTAGGGAAAATCACTGGCATATCAGGAGTCTGTACTGCTCACCTGCTTTACTAACTTTACAGTCTTGCCAAAGCTTCTGTGGGAAGCTACCTGCTACCTGCAGGAAGGAGAAATTAATGGACTTTGATCTAGAGGTATGGATGGAATTGGTACTGCACATGTATCTACTATTCTGTGACCCTCAACACCATTCAACATGATTTTACCTAAGGACAGGGTAGCAATTTTGGCTAGGAATTAATGTTTATTGGCTTACCTTTTCAACAAGCAGAGGGGAGCTTTACATTTTATATGCTTGTGAGTACATTTTGCCCCAAAATTGTATATGCTTACTGTTGTTACTGAAGCTCCTTATTGGTACTAATGTTGCCAGTGTTTCCATTTTATGGCCAAACTATAGTGAATTGGCAATATGTTAAACCAGTACATTTATAATTTTATAAAAACACAACTTTACATAGATTTGTAGACAAAAGGAAGAAATTACACTCAGAAACAAGAAATCGTGGGCCCTCTGTCCCTTCCTACCCTGCTTCCCTCCTCTATAATTTTGTATCCTTCCAGCATATGAATAGAAAAATTTCAGAAGAATGAAATGAAGAGGAACTATGACTAGAGGGAAGAGCATTTTATTTTAATTATCATCTTACTGAATAATTTGATTGGAAAATTATGTGGTTGGAAGCTAAGCTTCTGAAACAAAGTGCAATGAACTAAAGCTACAATATTGCAATGCATAGCATGAGTGAATGTTTTAAACATGTTGCAAAGTTATGGTTGTATAGTGGAAATCAAATCATGCTTTTCTTCCTAGTTTCAATAAAAGGCATTAGAGGATCAACTGTCTTCCAGGGACACATTTACATTCAACTGCTATCAAAGTCAAATATATCTGTTTCATCAGAATTACACCTTGGCTCTAACCTTTCTCAATCTTTCTTTGCATAAAGAAACCAGTGGAAGAAAGGTTTTACAAAGGAGGAACAAAGTAATGGTTTCTCACCTAGGTAACATGATTAAATGTAGCTGTGAAAATCAGCTAGATATAGCTCAAGCAAAGTTATCTGATGCAAGAAACTGAGACCAGAGAAAGCATTTGTAATTCAGTATTCGGAAGAACATTGAAACACTTGGTTTCTAGCTACAGCAAGTTAAAAAAAAAGATAAATCCCATCGATCCCAAAATGAAATGGGAGATACGTTAAACTGAACCAAAATGGAAGGGTTTGTTTTGAAATAGTGAGTTTCCTTATTTTTAAAGTACAAATTTGAAATTTGTATAAAGAATGCATCTTTTTTTCTAATCCAAGTGTATTACAAAAGACATAAATTGGGTTTAATACAACTATGTTGCCCTCTACAATGGGCCTTTTTTATGTCTGCCATCAGTGCAACCCACTGTTGTGACCAAATTAGAAATAATCGTTTCCCTCCCCTCTCCTATTTTTGACTTCAAGGAGAGCGTGCTATGTTTTAGAATACTAAAATATAACAGGTTATTTTCAGTTTTAACCCAGAAGGAGGATTTGAAACTTTAAACAGTGCAGCTTAGCAAGCTGACTTTTAGGTAAACCTAACCAGAGATGTTGGAGTGAACACTCATCTGCTGATTAAAGATTGTGAATTTAAAAAACACCTTGCAAATGCTGCAGTACAACAGCACAATTTTCCTTTTTGTGTTTTTAAAACTAAGATTAATTTCATTAGCAATTAGGTTCACACCTAAATTCTGATCCACAGAATCTCTTAGTGGGATAAGAGTCCCCCTGTCTTTAGGACTGTCTCCTTGCAAAATACATCCTAGAAAATAAATGGTGACTGACAAGAGTCCTGCTACAGACTCCAAAAAGTCAATGTATCAGCAAGGTTAAGATTTTTAAATCTTATTTTCAAAAGAGATCTGGGAATGCTGCCTTTAAGCTATCACGGACATGGAGGTATACCTAAAATCACAGATACAAGAATGGACTTGGGGCAATATTCTTCAAGTCCACTTCTAAATGTGTTAATGCAACGCATGCACAAAGCACAGTTAACTGCAAGCAATATGGACAAATTTATAGGCTAAGAAAGGTTCTGCAGAGTTAGGTTACTATTGAGAAAGGGTAGCTTTACAAAACATTTTGCTGTACCCACATAGAAATCTTTTAAAATAGAAAAGGAATAAATAATGCTTTACAGTATTACAGCCATGAGATTTTAATACCCCTGTCTAGCTCTTTAAATAGGTAAATTTATGCCATTATAGAGTCCTACAGAACTCCATGCAATAGGTGGAGGCAGATCTGTAGAGTGCTGTGGTAGTGCAAAAGCAATATGGTTTATTTTGCCCCTGAATGGGACCTTGAAACTCTCTGTACATCTATGACAGAATGGTACCAGTACTATATGAGTACTAGTCAGTACTCCCATAAGTTGAGTATGAGCCGGCAGCGTGCCCTTGCGGGGCAGGAAGAACAATAGTATCATGAGATACACTGGAAAGAGTGTGGCCAGCAGTTTGAGACCCTCTACTTGGCCCTGGTGTGGTCACATCTGGAGTACTATGTTCAGTTCTGGGCTCCTCAGTACAAGAAAGACAAGGAGCTACTGAGAGGGTCCAGTGGAGGCCACAATGACGATAAGAGGGTTCGAGCATCTCTCTTACAAGGAGAGATTGCAGGAGCTGGGCCTATTTAGTCTAGAGAACAAGACTGAGAGGGGATCTCATTAATGCAGATGAATACCTCAAAGGCAGGTGCCAGGAGGATGGTGCCAGACTCTCTTCAGTGGTGCCCAGTGATAGGAGGAGGGGCAATAGCCATAAACTAAATCTCAGGGAGTTTCATCTCAACATGAGGAACAACTTTACATTGAGGGTGGCAGAGCACTGAACAGGCTGATCAGGGAGTTTGTGGAGTCTCCCTCTCTGGAGACATTCAAAATCTGCCTGGACACATTCCTGTGTAACCTGCTCTAGATGGCCCTGCCTTGGCAGGGGGATTGAACTAGATGATCTCCAGAGGTCTCTTTCAACCCAAACCATTGTGTGAAATGAAGCTCCAGTTGTCACTGGTGTGCAAGGTATGTTCAGGAGGTCCTGGGAACACAATTTTCTTAGATGACATTGCCCTCTGAGCATGATTAGGAGCCAACATTAAGATCCACCCAAGCCTTCAGGCATATTTTTGATACCTATGTGCAATATCTAACCATAGATGTAACTATAGCTGCAATGGGCCTGGGCTTCTGCTGGTTCCCAGGGTGTCCAAATATCTGCTGGTGGTTTCCTCAGAACTGCTGCATTAGGCATTTCTGAGCAAGCAGATACCTAGATCATGTGTAAGCTCTACAGCAGTTCAGAGAGTTGGCAACTATTTTACTCCTGGGCAAAATATGGGAAGTATCCCAGGTTATACATAATTGTTTGTGCCACACACACAAGACAGTCACAAATACTGGTCTTCCTTCTGTTCAGTAGCCTACTAAGCTTACACGGCTTTTAGGAAAACTCAGATAAATGTTATAAACTTAAATGTTCATTTTAGTAGGGCTTGGATTTCTGACAAGTGCCCTCTCTACCAGAGAGGCACAGTCTAAATTAACTCTTCACAAAGTCTCTTAAAATCAGTTTCGACTCTGACTCTTAAGTCCAGTTCAACAGAGAAATAAGGTTTGTAACTGAACATATTCAGTGTAGTCTATCAGCTGACTAAACAAGTTGGATGTGAATCAGAGACACTGAACAAGTTCATCAGATATTGGAAGCTGGAGCATATGGGTCACTGGCCATTTCCTGTGGGAAATGGCATCATTAACTGTCCTGCAGCCAAACCTGAGCAGGGGATGCAGGATCAGCTCTGGTACAGAAGGAGCTACTAAAACTACTTTGTTCAGCAACTGGAATTTCCTTAGAGATGTAGCCTAGTCCATCTCTGTTTAATGTTGTTCATGAAATAAATGCTACAGGCCTGCAGAAATTCAGAAACTGTAATAAAAATGGAATTAATGGCTTAAAGGAACTGTCACAAGTAGAAAAATGAGCTGCAAAGCTAGGCCATCAGGGAGAAATATGTGATGATTTTAACAGCTGTAAGACGAGAGTGAGCAAATATATCTCCTTTTCTATTCATCATTTTTCTCGTGTCTCTTGCAATTTTTTTCTATTTTGGGAAGCATACAGACATAGAATGATTCTATGATAGAAAGACTTTTGAGAACTTTTACCTTTTTTTTTTTTTTCGCTATGGTTTGCAGAAAAATAGAGTAAAACAAAAGCAGGAGAAATTATTTCACGCAAAGAATCACATCTACACTTCTGCTACTCAGACTAGCTTATTTTGGGCTAGGTTGTGTTTCTTAACATGACTTCAGAGTGAATGTTGCTCATGTGTGAATTTTACTTGCTCTCTGTGTAGGACAAAGTGTTAAATGCTCCTATAGCTTCATCTGGTATTTATAAAAAGAGCTGATTTCAAAGACAATCTTAACTTTGATTGCTCTTCTATGTATAATTTGAAACATCTAGGGAGAATTTCACCTGAGGTGCTTCCCAATAAATAAAAAATGCAAATGGTCTGTCCTCTAAAAAAAACAGTAATTCCTTTATCTCATGTAGACTTTTCTTTCTCAAGTAATCTCATCATTAAAAAAGGTCCTTACTTTTCTGTTTAGAAGGTTTTTCCATTGTTAAAGAGAGCGTTTAATATTTTTCCCAGCCTTGGTGTGTCACTGATGTACTGCATCAGCCTTTATTTTGACTAAGCATTATGTAATAGTAAGTGGTTTTTATAGTGCATCAGTCCTATGATAGGCAAGCCCAGAAAAACTCAGAAGGCTGTGGTTCCCTGTGAAATTTTGAAAGAGACTTCTACAGCAAATGCTGCAAAATGTGTACCATTTAACAATGTGTTCTATTAATTTTCTAATGTGTATTCTTTATTACCTAAGTTGCACATCTCCTGTAAGAAAGGCACTCTTTTCTATTATCTGTTCTGTAACTGAGACTTTGATTCAGAAATCACAGCGTAACATCAGGTGGACCATGCAATTTAGGAATGAACTGGAATCATGTTAGTCTCGCCCTGTGTTAGAAAACCCTCTGTCTGTGAATGTAGTAGTGCCGTGGGTCTGACCTGCTCGGGTTCTACACAATTATACTAAATACTTTTGTGGTACCCACCAACCTTTTCACTTCAGGAGTGATGATGTCTATATACAGCTCTGTTACAAGAGTGCTGTTTTTAAGAAAACCCAGTTGCACATGTCAAACTGCTATCAGTAACAAGGCTGTGATTTGTTATGCAGCATTATCCCTTTTTGGATTATCAGTTTGTGGTCCCCACTGTACAAAAAAGATGTGGGCAAGCTGTAGAGGGTCCAGACAAGGGCCACAAATATGATCAAAGAACTAGAAAGCCAAATGAGGAAAGGCTGAGAACTGAGTTTGTTCAGCCTAGGAAGAGAAAACTCAGGAGAGATCTTATCACCATGTTCCAGTATTTGAAGGGTGGCAAAAAAGTCGGAGACTCACTCTTTCTGAGGAGTCACATGGAAAAGATGAGGGGTGGTGAGCAGAAGTTATTCCTGGGGAGGTTCCAGATGGACACTAAAGGAAAGCTTTTCACAATAACAATCAGCCATTAGAATAATCCCTTCAGGGAACTGGTGGATTCCCCAACACTGGACACTTTTAAAGATTCGGCTGGACACCTAGTCTTGGTCATGCTTTGCCAAGAAAGGTATGATCCCTGAGGTCTCTCCAGCCTTGTGTTCTATGATCCTGTGAAGAGCATTTCGGAAGCTGCGAGAGGCCGCCGCTGGGGGGCTCCTGAGTCCGGTGGTACGACTCGGCCGTGACGGCAGAACTGAGGGACCACTAACCTCACCCTCGTAGCTCTGCCAGCTTTATCCCTCTGGCTCTAGCCTAAACAGGAAATAAGCAATGCTAGGCACAGCAAGACTCCAAGTCTACCTCCTTCTGTCTATATTTGCTGTGATACTTACTTCAGCACAAGGACAAAATAAATGAAAACAACCTTTTAAATCATTTGTAGGACAAGCATCTCTACAACACTCCAATGAGTTACTGGATTAAGTTTATTTGAAATGTGATCTAGACCCATGGAATTCAGAAACATATGAAAGCATCTGATTCTGATAAACCTCATTATGCAAACTGGTTTCTGGTTTGAGTTCTATTCTGAATAGGTTTGCCCCCACACAAAGACCGCAGAAAGCAGAAGAATCAGCCAATGGTTCATGAATCAGAAAATTTTATTGCAAGTCAGTTTCACACAGGGTGAGTGTTGTGGAGTTCCCCTTGTCCATGGCTGTGGGGAGCCTCCAGCAGCCTGAGGGAAGACACATGGTGCAGGCTGACACTGGCTGTGCTTCCTTGTCAATGGCTTTATTGAATGCTACAGAAATCTCTGGCTGAGCTGCTTCAGAGAGAAGGGAGTGAGTGTGCCATGGTCTGGTCCTGTCCTTGTCTGGGCCTGCGTAGTTCAGGTAGTTAAATTTTCAACTGTGTCACATCACTGTTGATATCCTCATTCTCCTCAACAGCATGAAAATCGGCTGCTTATCCAGGCTCTCCATCTGTGTGCCTGAGGACAGGAGCCCTCCATTTTCTGGTCCATTTCCTGTCAGGGTCTGCATCTGCAGAAGACAGAACAAACCACACAGCAGCCACACTGGCCCACCATGGGCAACCCCCACTTAGGGCTCTGCCAGACTCCGTGACTTAACTTTGTGTCAGTGTCCTTATGGAAGGTAGCAAATCTCCCTGCACGGGTGGCTGAGGACCAGAGCATGCCACGGTCTGATCCTGTCTCGTTGCGTGCCTGTGGCTGCAAAAGACAAGACAATGGCAGAGCAGCCACCACTGCTCACCACGCACAACCCCTGAGCAGGGCCCTGCCACACTCCAAGACTTAACTTTGTGTCCTTGCAGCAGGAGGCGAGTGTCTGGCTGTGTGGCCAGGGTCAGGAGTGCGCCGTGTTCCAGTCCTGTCCTTGCGTGAGCTTCTGGCTCTGGAAGTGAAAGGAGGAGCAGCCACCATCTGCCGCACATGGGGCAGCCGCTGCCTCCCTGCCCCAGCCCAGCAGCCCGGCCCTCCCCTCCCTGCCTTCCTCCTGCCCTCTCACCTCAGCCCTGGTTCACGCGCCTGCTCCCCTCCCGGCTGGTCTGGCCCTTGTCACCACCCAGCCCTTTATATACCTGTCCTGTAACC
>JANHGB010010300.1:0-47728 GCA_026283785.1 Coracopsis vasa
TGTAAGGCACACAAGGCTGCACTGCTGTAAAGGAGGAATTTATGATTCTGAGCTTGCCTGCACTGTGTAAACTAGATCATGGCCACACGTATTAAACTGAGGTGTAAAAGAAGGATGTAAACCGTAATTACAGGCAAGAGTCAATCAACTCCAAAGAAATGCTGGAGCATGAATTACAGTTGACCAGAAATTGTGAGGTAAGCCTCTTTCAACCACAGCTGTTAACAATGTGTAAAAGGTCTGCTGAAGAAATCAATACATAATTGCAGCATTTATCAAGTTCATATAGATTTGTGTTGTTCCTATCTAATTTGAACGGTATTACCAAGGAGATGCCCACAAGCAGGATATCAAAACAGCACCTGGGAGGCTATTTCCTCATTTTGTTTTTTCCTTTTGGTATTTTATTGAGGAATAAGATCTGATGTTAACTTCAAAGGACAGCCAGATTCTTTGAAAAGAGATTGGTATTGATCATAGGTTCACAGCTGCACACGTTAGAATGCTGTGTAAGCCTGTCCATATATGAATCCTCTGCGTGGCTTTTCCTCATATATTTAATTCTTTCTGCCTATACTTTATTACTTTTCCCAATTACACAAACAAAAACCTGATGTAAAAGATAAGCAGGAAATAACATTTAGAATATCCAACAGAGTTTGTTTACGTTCTGCTTTTATCTTGAGGGGGTTATTTTTGCTGATGGGGAATCAAAAAGCCAACAAAACAGCTAAGAAAGGTAATGAAAACCCTGAACTTCAGTTTCCAAGGGGCAGCCTCAGATCATATTTGTTTGAATAGGAAAACACCTTTAAAAAACCAAACCAAAATCCCTTGAAGATGTTTTTTAATGCCTACAGCGCTTGCAAAGTCAAATTTTCCAGCAGTCATCCTGCATGAGGAATAGTGGCAGCAAGAATTCTCTTACTGCAGAAATCCACAAACTAAAAAGCAATCTCTGACCCAAGCGGTGCGCTACACTGACATTCTTCACACAGGAGAAAAGATTAAATGGAAAAGGAAATGAATTTTCTGAAGGTTCCTCCTTCACCTCACCAACTCCCAGCTCCTGCTCCCTCCTTTCTATTCTGAATATTTTGAGATGGAAAACAGAGCTCCAGAAGGAAGGAGGAAAAAATGTATTGCAATAGTGCAAGGCACCAAAAGAGATGTGTAGCTGCAAGAAACTTAAAGAATTATGTGAATAAAAGATGCAACTTTCTGCTTTTCTGATATATATAAATAAATATAAGCATATATTTAAATACATGTATTTTTATATATATACTACCATAAATCAGATGGGGGGGGACTTCTGCCAAAAATCAAGCTGATGGGGTTCAATCACGGTCATTTGGAAACAGACAGGTAGTTTCATTGTCTTAGGTCTCATTTTTTCCAGATGATGACTAGAAATTCAAGTCCAAAGAAGAATTCAAATTACATTCCAAAGCATTTCAAACCAATGCTCCTGTCACCATTGTCCCTGCCAGCATGATTAAAATATCTGGAAAAGGGAAAAGAGTTAGACAGCCCTGTGTCCCTTCCTCTGCAGTTACTGACCCAATCAGCCATTTTAAATACATAGCCCCTAGCAAGAGATGGAAAACAAAGACAGACACACCAATTTAAGGTTTCTGAGAAGGATACTGTACAAACCTGTGTACAAACAAGCAGCAGATACCATGTGTCCCTCCAATTTACTGATATGAAATGGAAGTTGATAGAAGGAACTAGCACAAGGCCATAAAGAAACATGCATAAATATGTGGTGTAGGACAAAGCGTCTCTTGTACATCTGCACAGCTGCCACTTACTTTATGATACTAAAAAGAAACATTTATTATTGGGAAAGCATAAATCTGGACCAGTTCAGCAGCAGCATGAGAACTGCACTAAATTTATATAATTAAACAAAAAAAGAAAAACACATAATAAAACCACAAGTACCTTCTCAGGTCAGGGCTTGGACAGGATCTCAGTGGTGTTGAAGTCGTGTGGCACGCATATACACTGATGTGGGAATTCCAGCTAACAGTCTGTCCCCCAGGGCTTCTTAAGACTATCTCCCTTGCTCTTGTTACACTCACTTGAGTAGTCATTTTGTAGTTTTTTTCCCTGTTTGGAGTTAAGAAGCTCTACTCAGCCAAATAGCTCTTTATAGAGGCTCCTCTGCCATGTAATCAAAACATCTCACAAAAGGCTGCTCTTCTAGAAACGACAAATTAGCTTCATTTGAAATACTTCTTGTCTAAGCTCTCAAACAAAACTTAGAAGCAACTGGTTAAAGGAGAACCAATGAACCTCATGCTGGGTGCACTGCAGGTGGTAATCATTATTTAATTAGTCCAAAGGCAATTCAATCAATAAACAAGCTTGAACTAAATGATTTGGCAAACCTGTGTGATATTAATGTACAACTATAGCAGATAAGAAACTCTTTTTTTAAAGATTGAAATATTTTTAATACACAGGGACAGATTGGGGTAATGTGTGTACACACTTGTCCATGTGCTCATAATTCTTCACATATTAAAAAGCGTACAGGATTCACATCCAAACTTTGGTTTTCTTTTGAATACACCCAAACAAATGAAACAGAAATGAAATGAACAATTTTCTTCCTATAACAGATCACTGCCCTCTGGTATTTTTGATATTTTGATAAGAAAAGAAGACAAAACAGCCCCAAAAAACCCCTTTTCATGACACATCGCAAGTTATTCAGAAGAGGTTCCAGTGAGAGGTGGACTCCAAAAATCAATACACCACCATGAATACAGAAGATGCAAGTTAGAACTTCCATGAGTTGTATTGCTGCTTGTGGCTCTCCCTGGGAAACTCAAATCACTGTACAGTGAGGCACTTCCAGAGTCCCCCTTCTAAGGAATTTTTTCAATCTTAAGCAATAAAACCTCTAGCACCTGTGAAAACAAGGTGGAATAGAGTAGCTAAAATTGCTTAAATTTGGTAGGAAACCCTAGTGCCAATCTACTCTGGCCGGGACAGTAGCGGCACGGTGTCTCCTAAAAAGCTGAGTGCTCTGTCAGGCTAAATAACACATCATCCTGTTACTCTGATCAATAAAAAGATTTCAGATGATACCATACCAGTAGAGACCCAGATTGTGCTTTCTGTGGGGTGGTTTCCTTCTGTTCTTCTGCTGTGATACAGCAAATTCAGTGGCTTTTGTGTCCATTTTGTTTCAAAGTGCCGCAATAGAGTTCAGTGCAAATGACTCATTTATAAATGAGCATAACTAGACCCAGCACCTCTACGTCTATTTCCTTTCATCAACCATGCCTTAATAAATACATTCTTAGCTACCTTCACAGCCTTCCTTTCCCCAGTGAAATACCCAACTGCTCAAAGCATCACTTCTTGTATTCTCAATGGCTGTTTTGGATAGGAGATATTTCCACTCTTTAAATTCTCCATGGTTTGGGTTTGTGTTTTTTCCCCTTAATATGTTAAAAACACTGCTTATGGGAACAAAGCTGTCACAGTGGGCAAGGTTAAATGTCTGTTTTAAAATGGGGACTTTAGAGCCTTCCCACCTTCTCTGAGGGATTCAGAGTCCTCGTCAGAGGGAAACACCCTCTACCTTTCCTCTCTGTTTTCTTACCTTTTGATGCAAAACTGAAGTAAAATACTGATATTTTATGTATACAAAGTCGAAGTAAAAGCTACAAGAACTTCGCTACAAGAACAAGACTGAAACAAAAAGGCTGTGAAAGACTCTTTTGCTAATCTGGCAGAATAAAACAAAAATGGTGAACATTTCTGAACATTTTCAAACTTCAACACTTTGAACATTAAAGTGATGTGGTCATCTCTTCTGGTTATTAACACTGTTCCTAAATGTAAACCCAAGGTCAAGATAAGCTAAGATTTATCCAGATAACATTTCATCTGCTATTCGCTTTTCTTCTTTTTACCGAAGTAGACAAGACCTGGTGTTGCTGCTTTGAGAAGGGGGTCCCATGGAGATGTCGCTTTTGCATTCTAAATTACTTGGTTCATACAACTTTGGCATCAGCCCACTTTTTACACTTTTATATTCTATAATAGCCAAAGACCTGATGTGATTTTTAGGAAATATAACTCCACGTGGACTTCAGAAAAAGAATCAGACACAAAACCCTATCAGCACTAAATAGTTCACATGTTATTCTGAGCTCAGTCTCGCTCATCTAGAGCACTGTATTTCTGTAAGCCTGTTGACCGGTGGGGCACAAGCTGAATTTAGAAGAGCCAGCTGGGTACTTCAAGCACCAGTACATCATAAAAGGCACATTATGTTCTGTTTCTGAGAACAGACTGATACGCATTTATTTTGGGGTTTGATCCTCTGAGATCTTAGCAACAAACTAACTGTGGAGACGAAACCATCTCCACAAACTTCTGCTTATCAACTCTCCAACTATTTCCAAGGGGCACAAAACATCAGGGCCAGCAGTCCATCTCCATGGGTAAGGAAGGGGCTGGGGCACACACCCAGGGCCAGGGAACACCACAGCTCTTCAAGTCCAGAGGCTGAGCTGCTGCTCCCAGACCCACTGAGACAGGGGATGACTCCTTCCGGCTCTTAGCACAAGGCTCCCTGCCTGCTGCAGGGATGAGTTTGTCTCATTTAACCCTAAGGATTTTCTAGGTGTCTCCACTGTTTTGTCTTTACAGTCCTGAGCAGAGCCAATGGGCATTTGTGTGACTGTCTGCCCAGGCTGCAGAGCCACTGTTTCCTCCTCTGCATCAGGACGTAAGAAGAAGGTGGAAACAAGCCACTGCAATTTGGATAATAAAAAGGTGACACAGAAGCCAGAAAAACAGTAAAGACAATTACAAAAGAATACAAAACTCAGCAAACCACTTTGGAAACACACAGGAATTCAAGTACTGCAAGGAAACACAGACACAAGTCTGTAATAAAATAACCTTTTAAGAATGCAGTGAAGACAATCGCTAGTGTTTATTAATACCTTTATAGACTAAAGGTTAAAAAAAAATCATGCTAGCAAGGTTATTGAGGGTAGTGCAAGCTTTACGTGAGATGGAGCTGGACTTTTTCTATTTAACTCATCCTACCTAGCTCACACCGAAGTCAGCACTTTTACTATTCAAACAAGCCCTTGGTTTATTGCTTCCACAACTAAGCACTCAGTAATTCATATATAGGAAGAAACGCTATTGCAGCCTCCATTGTGCAAGTCCTTCACTTTGAAAAATGTACTTATTAATTGCCAGTTTTAAGTCACAGGATGAAATGTGTCCAGAGTAATGAATAACCATATCCCATTCCGTTTCTAGAGAGGGGCATGGAAGGCCATGATCACTTCTAGCATCATTTACACAGAACATTTCCCTGTAAAATAATATGGTCCCTGAAAGCATGCCTGCTCTTACAGGTTGGAAAACCAACCCTAATCAGGATGACATTTGCAACAATTAGTATCTGTGAGATTATTGAGTTAATCAACCCTTATGCTGTGGTTGAACATGAATTCTTGATTGTACACCAGCTTCCAGACCTGTCAGGCTACCAGCCATCATCACACCTTCAGCAGACACTAAATGACATTTTCTTTTCCAATGTCATCGTGTGTCCAGAGCCCCATGAAGAAAGGGTATCAGGTTTATATCTGGGAAGATGGAGCCCATGTTCATGCAGCAAAGCGCTGTATAAAAATCAATCGGGCTCCAGAGAATGCTTAAGCTGAAACTGGTTTCACTGTACACCAGTGATCAGGTGATGCCAGTTTCAACAGTGCTGTATTTATGGAAGTCACAGAAATCTCCTCTTTAACAAAAAACTTACATTTTAATAAGTGTACCTTGTAAAACAGTCTCAGTGACAAACTAAGCCTTGGTAAGTATCACACCACTTCTCCCCAATGCCCTGTACCAGTGATAGTCTAGCAGAGGCTGTGGATTAAGAGTAAATGCTTCATACATCAGAAGTGCCAATGCATATGTCATCCCTCAGATTTATCTCAACATATAGTAAATTTCAGGACTTCTGTTTAAAAGGACAGGAAGCAGGAGGGGGAGTGGGGTGTAAGCCCAATATGCTACTGGCTTCAGACAGAGCTTGTCACTGTCTAGAGAGATGCTCTGTTTGTCAACACATCTCAATGTTGATGTGAACACCCAGCCTGCAGAAAATAAGCTTTCTCTGTTTGAAACACTGAATGATGGGGAAGTAATAGGAAAGGAATAAAATCCTTACACCACATGCATTTAACTCACATTTTAAGGCAAAGCTCCCAAGGCAATGCTAAACTTATTATCTACAATGCTGCACTCCAAGTTAGCAAACTGATATGTTGCTGTGAAGAAGAAAAATGGAGTGAAATACAAAACCTATGTTTTATCAGAAATATTGGCTGCCTTCCGCTATGGTGAACTGAAGCTTTTCTCAGATCCAAGTTCTATGGTGCCATTAGGGTTTTGTCCTGTCACATGCATTCAAGGAAAAAAAAATAAATAAGAAACATTTTGTGAGAAATTCTGCCTATTTTATCTCTGTTCTGCTCTTATAATGGAAAACATTGTGTTTTCTCCACAGGAGAGACCTATATTTAAGCCTAAGTCCCAAGTATTTCCATTTTGTCAAAAAGAATCTCCTATAATTTAATAGCAGCTATAAGAACTACCGCTCCAAAGCTGCTGTGCTGATGCCAGTACTGAATTCCTAGGATCTTCCCAGAAAAATTTTCCTAGACAAACCACTGCAGAGAGTCCTCTGCCAGCCATCACTGACTCTCCCTGTTCCCTATACCCAGCAGGCAGCTGCAGGTGCACATCACTTCTCCAGAGGGTGGGATAAAACTACTTGCTGCTCAAGAGGCAGAAAACCTTGTTTTTAGCAATGAGACTCCCTATGTGCAGCTGATATGAGCAGGAAAAGGTGGGTGTTATGCTGAGGAAGGTCAACATCATCATCATCATCATCATCCCCTAGGAACTGGCTGGGGACAAAGCAGGACCTGGCCACTGCAAAGCATAAAAGGCTGGGAATACAGAATGAAAGAGAGGGCTGGAGAAGAAAGCACAGGGCCTGGAGAAAGAATGAGCTTTGTAGCAGATAAAGGCAAGAGGGAAGAGGAAGAAGTGAAAAAGAGAATGATGACATTTTGGGGGCTTTAAGAAAGGTGTAGGTCATCAGTCACACTTTAAAACATCAATAACTTAAATGTTATTGTACTTGGTACTGTGAAAGATAAAACAAACTTAAGAGGTTTAGATCTCTCACTCCTTTTACAGCTTGTGGCTTAGATTCAGGTAAGGCAATTTACAATATGATCCTTAAGTTTTCAATAAACCTGCAAGAAATTAAAAGCCATTTAGGTGATGATGATGGTAACGTTTGTGAATGGTACAACGGTTTCATATGAGAAATTCTGTATTTTTCAGATAACTCCCGTCCTTTAAGATCTGGATCCTAAAAAAATTAAATCCCTGTAAAAAACAAAATGAAATGTCTGTTCACAGACCAGTACAATCTTCCCATGGATAAGGGTGTACTCTAAGGTGGATACCTGGCTTTAACTAAGAGATGATTGAAGTCATCAAACCTTAGTTAAAGTGGTTAATGTGTTTTTACAAACCTCAATTTCCACAAAAAATAAAAATAAAAATATAAATACAAATAAAAAATTTAAAATTATAACAAAAAAAAAAAATCAGGATTATTTAAGTAAAATTCCAGGATGGTAGGGGGAGCATTAGAAAACATCAGGCAAACTGTCATTGCATACACTGCAGCTAACCTCGACCACAGGTTTAAACAGAGTACTGCCTCCGAGACAAAACATGCCTGCTTTATATAGGTTATCGTGGATCAATGTCTGCTCTCATCTATAGCTACCACAGCCTCAGTGGTACAACAAGGTGAAAACTACAGGGAGAAAAGATCTGAACTTCAACTTTCCTACTTTGTAATATCCCATTTTTTGCCTTTCTAGAAGGCAAGCTTTTACTGCTGCTAAAACACTTGGTTAACGCTCCCGCACACATACTCCATTTCTGCTTTCTGAGTGTATACACTTCCCCACACTGAGCTCATAGCACTTTATAGAGCAAAGCGACAAATCTACATCTCAGGCCAGCTTCAGGTTCTCCATGAATATTAAAAACAAAGAGATCCTGTGAAGGAAAGATGAACATATGTTCATATTAGAATTGATATTTCAGGATATCTTAAGAATGACTGAAAATAGCACATAGTAATGAGAAGCAAACTAGGTCACAGCCTTCCCATTTCTTATTCCTCATTTCAAATTAAATATTTATTTGAATTAGTTTAATAAGGAAAACAGAAAGAACCAAGGAAATCTTTAACTTCAGAGGAAGTACAGGTTCCTTAGCACCTGAGAGGATTTTGTCTTGAGGAAGAAGAAAGAGAAGGATATCTGAAGAAAAGGAGTTTGGAAGACAGGTGACTTGACTTGCATGCTGACACATAAGGGATTTTGTTAACTTCAGAGCTACAAAATTTGTCTACTCACTGGGAGAACATATACTCCACATTCATCTGGCCACATCTCCAGAGATGCTGTGGTTTGCAAGAGGCAGGTTATAAAACCTTTATTATAAAGAATCTAAGTAAATCTTAAATGGTACATGAACTTTCTGAGACAATATTAATTTTGTGCATCATGTGGGGAACAAGTACTCTTATGTTTTTGATGGTTTGAAATGGACTCCATTCCACTCCTTAGAGAATGCAGATTTTAAGCACAGAGTGATTTTCTCTTCTTTGCTGGCAATCAGTACTCATTTTATCAGTCTCACTCAAAATATCACAAGCATAGCAGTTCCGTAAATAACCAGACAAATTTGCCTTTTTACTTATTTCTTATTTTAAGGATCTGTTTAACCTTCATTTAACGTCTTTGCTCTTTGCTAGATCAAGCAACGATAAAAAGAAGGGGGTGGGAGGAAAACAAAATCCCAACCTTTAACTTTAGCAGAAAATAACTGCTACAAAAACGGATCTGTTTGAATAAAGCAAAATAGATACATAAAAGACACCATCAGACTTGCTTGTTTGTTGTTGGCATTTGAGAGTGTGGATACAAGAAATCGATGATTAGGAAAGATGTACAAGTCCCCAGATTATCATGGATTTGATATATAAATGTATTTAAATAGAGGATTTTTTTAACAAAATAAAACATCTAGATAATAACCATCATTGTATTAGCACCCAAAACCAGTTTTCAGATCTATTTTGTGACATTCTGCAAAGACTGCTGCAAGAAAAATCTATTCCTAAATCACACAGATACAGCCCACACCCACAATACAATAATTTCCTTAAAGAATCAGTTCCTCCTATTTTCTTTGTAATTTCTTTTGTATTTAAGCTATTCAGACTGTACATTCCTCTGACTATAAAGCTTACGTCTGCAGCCATGAAAACTGGGAACTTTTAATCTTTTCTTTAAGGAAAATTCATTTTCCTCATATATCAGAGTGAGCTGGATAGTCTCAGGTTGAGCACAAGAGTAGTTTTCCTGTCACCACCACAGAACCAATTCCCATTATTTTCTCCCATTCAAAATAGCTGTCATTCCAAAAAGGAGAAAAGCCAATGCCAAATTACTTGAAAAGCAACCCCACAATGTTAGAAATGAGTATTACTGAGCAAAACAAGAATTCAAGGAGTGATTTCTGTAAACAGCACAGAGGCTGCTTACAAAGAGAGCTGCTGGAGCCCTGCAGCAGCAGCAGCCCCTCCTGGACGGTCAAGGACCCCACTGGGGACCATTAGAAGAAGCACTGCTTTACATGCTGGGCTGCCTCTGGCATAAGCCCTTCTCCCATGCAGTAATGGGAATAAGTAGTGGCTCAAAGACATAGATGTGGTTAAATACCTATGCAGTACGTAACTTGCTGTACTGGTTTTGGCTGGGTTAGAGTTAGTTCTATTCATACTAGTTAGTATGGGGCTATGTTTGGAATTTGTGATTTAAATCATGTTGATAAAACAGGGATGTGGAGGTTATCAGCACCAAAGGCTTTTCTGTTCCTCACAGCACCCCACCAGTGAGCAGGCTGGGAGTGCAGAAGGAGCTGGAAGGGGGTACAGCCAGGACAGCTGACCTCAGCTGACCACTGAGGTATCCCAGACCAAATGGCAGTTTGCTCAGCAATAAAAGCTGGAGGAAGAAGGAGGAAGGGAGGATGCTCAGAATTACCCCACTTGTCATCCCAAGTCACCATGATGTGTGACGGAGCCTTCCTTTCCTGGGGATGGCTAAACCCCCACCTACAATGGGAAGCAGAGAATGGATTAGTTGTTTTGCTTTGCTTGTGTGCCCAACTTTTGCTTTACTGATTGAACTGTCCTGATTTCAACTCATGAGTTTTCTCACTTCAACCCTTTCGATTCTTTCCTGCATCCTACTAGGTGGGAGCGAGTGGCTGGGGGGCTGTGTTTGAACTGCCAGCCGGGGTTAAACAACAACACATGCTGAAGCCCAGTACCCAACTACACACGCAAGTCAGACAAACCACAGAAAGCCATGGTCACCCACCCTGGAGGATATGGCAGGCAAGCTGCCAGGCCACATTAACACCTCCCTCCAGCTCAGGTCAGGTCAGTTTACAAACACTCTGGAAGTCAAAGCCAAAAAAAAGCTTTGCTTACCTCAAATGGAGGTGCTAAGATCACAATGAATAATATTCATGAAGCCAAGTTGGCCTGGATCAAAACAAGACCCCTGAACACCAGTGCATGAATTGCAAATTGATCGGTTGTGAACTATTCTGACTGAAGATATTTGCCTGGAGGGAAAGGTCACACCTTCAGAAACCTCTGCTTTGCTTCAGCTGACCAGCCACAGTTACCACACAAATAATTAGGAGTAACTCCTCAGAGCTGTTCCTGAGGGAACAACATCTGCATCAGCTCTGAGGGAAAACAAAAGACTCAGGATACACAATTCATAGGTGCACCTTGTAACCCAGAAATAGAGAGCCCTTTGAAAGCAGCATACTGTCCTATTCAACAAGCATAATAATAACTAGTGCTTTTGTAGGAAATGAGGAGCATAAATTCGTAAGTATTGTTTGGGATGAATAATTCACCCAGCATTAACCATAAGCATAGTACACTGAAATACTATTCATGAACAGCATCCCATAAGCCTCTGATGACACCTGAAGAAGAAAATAATATATGGTATACTCAGTGCTAAATCTTCATTAATAAAAACTATATAACATAGGTATTTTCCCATCTACCTATTTAGTTCTACAGTGCATTTTATACAATGGAACTGAAAGACTAGTAATAAAATGTACTGGGCTGTAGAAAATTCAGACACTTTCTGGGGAGTTCACCTGTTTTCCCTGAGGCCTGGGTCCCCATCTGTGATAGAATTGCCCATCTCCCCTACTTAGGAAAGAAAATATTTCATACAGAAAAGAGGGGACCATGCAGAAAGAGGGCTCCAACAAGCAAAGATAAGCACCAAGAAATGTCAAACCAACAGTACAGAGTAACTAAACAATTAAAATCTAAAAAGTCATCATCACTAAGGTAGCTCATTATAAATCACAGGGCTTCACAGCGTTCTCCTGTTCTCAAAGTGCATTGTCCTTTTAGCTTTCAAAACTACGAGACACCTGTTGAGAAGAAGCAGAACCACTGCTGCTTTTCTTCCCCTTTCTACTACTGTGATTTCTATGGACAGATTAGTGGAAAGAACTGATTTTTGGATGCTGCTAAAACTCATCGCACCACCGTAAGTTATAGTTTTAGCTCTGAAATGGCCACACATCACAAAACCAATGTAGAAAATCACTGTACTTTTTTCCAGTATTAAAAGTATTTTTCCACTATTAATATATAATAACTCTTTTATAATAACTTCTTGTAATTTTTAGTAACACTGAAACAGAAAGAATGCCTGCATGCTGCTTATGGCCAAGAGTTTTTCATTGATCTGATGTCTAACCACGGCTCTGAACTGCAGATAGCAGCAGTGTGAAATGTTAGAGATTAAATCCTATTTTGCATGAAGCCTGAAAGCAGAATTTGCTGATGTACTTGTGAGACTTCACATTTTTAAGTTATTTAACTCCTACATATACTGAGGGTGGGGCAGAGGGGGAGGAAGAACCAACAATGACAAAAAAACCACCCCAAAAACTACAACCTTCACCACACTGTGAGGCCAGGGAAATAAGAGGTATTCGGTGAGCTGTGACTGCTTTTTCTGGGGAGGAGGAAGTATAGGGACAGTGCTGTAGTTTCAGAAGTACTGGTATCTTATTTTCTTATTAAACTATGACTAACTGCAGTGCATAACAGATGCAGCAATACAACTTTGGATAACAGCTTCACAGATACCACATACACTCTTTTATACTTTTAATTAGCACTTCCTTCTGAAGTATATGTGATGAGATTATTTAAAATCATGGAATTCCCACAAGGCCCTGCACCATATCATTCCATGCAATTCCTCATTAACACAAGTTCTCCATCTCCAAAATGCATTAACAACTTCAGTAATCTCTCATTCCCGTGTAAAATGCATCACCAGTTGCAGGAGGATAAGACAGGCAGAACAGCTCTTTAGGCAGTTTGCCTAGGCTTTCTTAGAGCCTTTTCAATTAGCATTGCTCATGGAGCAGCACTGAGTATATAATAGCACATGCTGGGCTTGCAGATGCTAGATTTGGTGTGTGTTTAACTAGTCAGTGTCACAAAACAGTGACACACAGAGTTTAAGGATGTTCTGTAGATAAGAATATGCAGCTTATCACTAAAATCAAGTCTAGAAGGTGTGCATCTCCTACCTTGGTCCTAAGCTTGGGTGACATACTTGATTGTCTTCAACCCTGAGTTTCCTTTTTCAGGATATTTTGGGAGATGGGGTAGATAAAGAAGAACTCTAGATCAGAACAACTTCTGTCAAAATGTGACAATCTCCCTGTACTGAAGATTTGGTTTCCTGACTTGCTGTACCTTTCAGCTTGGAGGTTTTGTAGTTGGAAACAAAGTCCTTTAGGAGACAAAGTAAAAAAACCAACCAGACAGAAAAAGAAAAACCCACTTTATGGGCATGTAACTGTATAACTGTCCTCACTGATGTTTCCCATGCTTTCTCTGAGGCCTGCTGAGACCTGCTAGAGAAAGACATGGGAACCTGCTCCTGTTGGTGTAAACCATCACAGTAGAACACATCTTTCTGCAGTTGCATCCTCTTCAATTAACAGTACCATCTGCTTATATGACTTCTATCAACATTAGTCTGCATTTGCTCTGTTATCTCATGAACAATACAGAATTGAATTCTAGCAATAGCTTTTTTTAGGAAAACACTCCCCTAAAAGAAACATAAGAAGCTCTAAGCATGTTCTTTTGTAACAATGAAAATAAGGGAAAATGTTAAATACAAAAAAAGTTCTATTGCTTAGCATTGTTAACGATAAAAGAAAAAAAATAAATCATTTCTTACCCCTCAAAATCATCTTATTATTAATGTTAGAAGATAATTAGAAATACTTAAGAAAAGACACCACCAATTAACTGGAATTTGACATCTTCAACTGTATTCATCACAATTCTGCATTAGATGTAAAACTTCAGTGTATAGCTGCTGACTACTGAAGGTTTTTAAGCTTTGCAGAAGTACAGGCAGTAAAAAAGTAGACGCAATAAGTTTGGTTGGGATAAATAATGTGAACTATAGCATACTCATATACAGGAGATATCCTGTTATTCAAAAGAATGAAATCAACCCTCTTTTTGGCTAACAGTAAAAAATCAAACGTGTGGTGCTTTTCTTCAGTTTGACAGAATTTTTATATGTGTGTAGTCAGTAAAAGCTGTATTTTAATACATGAAACAAATGTGTCTAAGAGATGCTTAAGTATTAAGTTTCAAAAGTGAGTAAATTGCAGATACAAGCTTAAGAGAAGTAGTTCGTTTCCCTGGTCATAAGTTGCAAACCCTATTTGGATAAGGTAAGTACCAGAAGCAATGTATTTGACTCCGTGATAAGGAGCTCCCATAGAACTTGTTCATGTCAGCTTAAGTAAACCTCTAATAATTTCAGGATAGCTAGTCAGAGCCACAGCTATTGGGACCAACAGATGATCAACTGCTGAGATAGTGGGAGACTGGCGAGATGAGGAACAGATCCATTTGTCAGACATTTGCAAGCACAACTGGGGGAATGGATATTCCATGTCAGAGGTGAGACTTCCCTGCTCATAATGAAACCCAGCACAATGGGACTGAGATTTAACAAGCAAGCACTGTTACACAGAACAGGACTGAAAATATTAAAATCCTCCTAGACTATAATAATCATAGAATAGTTAGGGTTGGAAAGGACCTTAAGATCATCCAGTTCCAACCCCCCTGCCATGGGCAGGGACACCTCATACTAAATGTTACTATTCATTTGTTCGGTGGCTTGGAAGGAATCTCTAACATCTAAGCCTTGCAAAGGTAGTTCAAGAAGGGTAAATCATATCTGTAAATTAATCTGTGCAAAGTCTTACATTATAGTTTTACTAGTGATGTGCCGAATCTCATTTGTGCAGTGTCAAACAGGCTGAAAGCTGGATTAACAATAACACAACTCTTTGTGTTTTGTGTTTCTTTTTTCCAGTAAAGCAGACTTTTGTGATTTCCATTTCTTTCTGAGACTTCCCATACCTCAGATGTACCATTTGAAGTTTTACACTCCTACCTTCAGACTGATATTTGGAACATTCACATGGCCTCCCACTCTGTTTCAATGATATTTTGGAAACTAAAACTCAATATATAAGCAATTCCAAAACATTTCCCCTAGTTATTTCCCCCTGATTCTCTTGGACGTTGTCATTTACCTTATTCCCAGCTCAGTGGTGGAATTGCCATTTACACTTTTGTCTGAGGATGGATTCACATATGTTCTTCCCGTAACTGTTTCTGAGCCTGACAATGTCTGATGAGCAACAAGATGCCATTTGGGATGGGAAGTCAGTGAGCCAAAAGACAGTTCTGTTCTATACACTAATTATTTGGTTTTTCAGACCAAAAGAAACTAGGTTTCTTTTTCAGTAGTAGTCCAAGAAAGGAGGACAACAATCTTACACCTAGAAAAACTGCATAACTAAATCCCTCTTCACGTATCAGTTGCATAGCAGTCAATCCATAGGAACTAGTAACAGTCATCCAAAACTCCTCTGCTTATTGAACAGCCCTTAAATCCAACTGTTGATTTCACTTACATACATGTTATTATACAAAACTACCACTCACAGATGCTATTACAGAAAATTACAAACAGAAACAGAAGAACCTATAGATAAAGGCATAACACACATTTAGAGATGAGGAACAAGGAGCAAAAATAAAACACAACACAAGCTGTGTTCATTATCCTGGACTTACCTGAAAATAGTTGTATAAATAACTCTCTTGGGGAACATCTTTTCCGAGATCTGGTATGAAAACTGCAGTATGGCTGCGCCATCGGGAAGCTCGGGTTCTGATTTCTTCCAAAAGCTGAGATGCAACAGGCACCGCCACCCCCTGCCATTCGCTTGACAGGTTTGGGATGTATGCTGATGGGAAAAATGCAAATATTGAGAAGTTTAATCATTTGTTTTCCCTAAGAAGGAAGGAGATATGTAAAGTCACTGCTTGCTATCTTTTTCTGTCACTTCTGTTAAGCAGCAGTACAAATGCAAACCTAAATTTTACATCTTTGTTATGAGGGTCTGCTTTCTCTCCAACAAGCACTTTTGTGAATTCGTTTTTGAGGTGGTGAATTAACGTGACTTTACGAACAGCAAATATATGTCAAGGGCAACTTATCAAACCAGCTTAATAAAGGTAATACAAGCAAGGTTAATTCAGTTCAAAGTTTGCCAGTTATGGTCTCTGTGCCAGCTGATTACAAAGCACCAAAGCAAGTCAGAGTAGAATTTCACCTAATTGAAATCATACAGGGCTTGACCCTAAAGGGTCCTGAATCTGATGGGATCTTTTCTGTTGGGCAAGGGAGGGAATGCAAAGAATCACATGAGTAATAAGGCAATATAATGTCAGCAGAGGGCTTGTTTCTGGACAAAGAACTCTTTAACTTTTCCCCTTACAGCCCAATCATACTCTCATGATCACAAGTGTCGATCTAAAGAAAGAGCAGGATGGATGGATTTACTTCAGGCCTTACGAACAGAATTTGACTGTGCATATTGGTGAATGAGATCAAAAGTATAATTGTGACTTGTGTTAATTGCCTCCTTAGTACACCAAAGCTGCATGAATGAATACTTTCAACACATAGAGAATGGTACCATTTAAATATTTGTTTTAGCACATGTCTTGCTTTGTAGACTTTCACATGTTAACATGAAACACACGCAACTTAAGAGACAGCACCTGTTCAGCAAAAAGTCTTTCTCAAAACAGGCAATGAATATAAGGTGCAAGAAGCTGCCCCATCCCTGGAATTGTTCAATGCCATGCTGGATGGGGCTTTAAGCAACCCGGCCTAGAAGCTGTCCCTGCCAGTGGCAGGGGGGTTGAAACTAAGTAATTGTTAAGGTCCCTTCCAATCTTAACTGTTCTATGATTCTGTGAAAGTAAGAATGCTGTTACTTTTGCAAAGGGGTAGCTGAGGCATTGGCTTCCTGAGTTTCAGGCAATTTCCTTCACCCTTAATTTAAAGACAAAAGTACTCTAAATGCTGATCAAATAGCTGATGAGATTCTCCTTTGTTTCTAAAAGAATTGAGTGGAGTAACTCTACAAGCCCATGAGTACATGAATTTATACCGCCATATGTGCAGCAGCAGAGAGTGCCCGTTACTTGCTGTAACCCTCAGGCTCATAATGAATGTATGCCCAAACACTGTGTGACCTCTGAATGGTCTATAAATGCCCAAATTAGGAATTTCCATAAATCAATAACCTGTGTTTTAAAATGTAATTTTGCCCTTGTTTGTGCTCATGTCAGAGGAGAACTGGGGCTACCACTAAGTTATTTGTAAAACCCTCAACGCGGCAAACAAGGATCTTGGTGTCACATTGCAGAGCTCTAGACGATCACAGTGATAAACAAACCAGCTTCAGAATAATCCAGTGTTCTCACCAGGATAAAATTCAACCAAAACATCAGGTACTCTGATTTACCAACCTTACAGCATTTTTCAGGGCAGTGTTCAAAACACCCCCTTTCCACCCCCACCATTTTCTCTTTACAACCTGTTAAAATAACACTATCTACAATTACAGGGTCATTTGTTATGCATGATATAATAGAATGCAAATATAAAAAGGCATTATCATTACTTTTGTCCTTTGTTCTTCCAGGCCAGAATATTGCATAGTTCTTTACTTTGACATTTATTGCTTTTAGATTGGTAATAGAATGGTTTGTGTTGCTCATTATCTTGAATGATGATAATATTAGAGTTTGGGGAGCCTGCGTTCCCTGTTAAGTAAAGTAAAGGCTTCATATAATTTACCAAAGGTTATTACTGGACAATTACCCACAATACAGTTCAAGTCTAATAAACGTTAGCCACATTCACTCTTAAATACCACATCTCTAAGTATGGTTTCTAGGAAGCTGCAGAGAAAAATTTATGCCAGCTATGTGCATGGGAGGAGGAGGGATGCTTTTATGTTCATATGTATATACATGTTTTTATATGTATTTTTAGCATTAATTAACAGGTGTCCTTAGAGAAAGGATTTAATTCAAGGAAGCACCTGGCAATACAGCAGAGACTAAGCAAAGAATGGGAAGGGAGGAGGGATAAGGTAAAACCTCACTTTTCCCCTTTACTATTACAAATAATGTGGTAAATTCCAGATTTAGAGTAATGAAAAATTTATCAGATTTTAGCCTAATACTTTACATAAGAACTTATATAACAGCCTAATACTGTTAATCAGGTAGTGTGGCATGAAATTCAGAGCCTGATTTCATCCTTCCATCCCTTTTATCTCTGACTGTAGTTGACATCCTATCCTGACCAGCGGTCAGATCCCATTCTGGATAGGCTTCATCACCTGTAGCCTGGGAGTGTCTCCATCCCTAGGAAAGGTGGCTGAGGGATCTATAGCTGGTAAGCTTGCTGGGCTGGGAATCCTTGGCTATCCCAATCCATTCCTGAGACTTGCAGACATTTATATGTCTAGAACACCGTGTGCACACACACATATGTATACAAACACTCACTTTTTTTTTGTTTGGTATTCAAGTTTGCCTGCAGCCATTTATGTTCAATTTATGTTCATCAGTTCATTTCCCTAACAGCAGCACTTTCAATGAAATGCTCCTTTTCGGTGCCAAGTAATAGTAGCCGGCGTTATTTGCCCTATGAATCTTGGTAGATTACTTTTTGTAATTTACATACATATCCAATTTCTACCAATTTTCACTGACAGTTTTCTCTTTGGACTTTGTTCCATTTCTATTTTTGAGCTGTAACACTGTTTCAGACTTACAGCTCTCTGTAAACTTTACGATATATTCTGCATTATTTTAGTTATCTAGTAATGCCAAAGTGAGAGAAAAACCTTTAAATGTTACAATAGTCTGCAGAAAATGGAGTTAATGTTTCATGAAATAAATGTCATAATATGAAAACCGTATTTTAATGGAAATTTGTTCAAAGCCTCGGATGTTTCTTTTCTAACATCAGTTACTATTCTTCATATGAATCATAAACCCCAGACTGATTAGGTCATCTGGCTCATGCATATGGCAATAAATAATGTTAAAACTACACAGATTTGCAGTTATGATGAGCTGACACAAGAGGAGTATGAGTCTGTGAAGATAACTGTAGCCAGCTGACACACCTGCAACTGGTTTGCTCTCAAGAGGGAGCATATTGATGGCTGGTATTTCTGACACTGTTAGTACAAGATAAGCTGTAAAGCAAGATAATGCTCTTCCATGCTGTGCTAGAACTGCTCAGCAGATGTTCGGGTGAAGCAAAGAGAACCAGACAACTGCTGTTACTAGATTGCTTGATATTGCAATGGGTGGACAGGTGCAGGTAGGAGGTGAACATCTGTGGAGCAGGTTTGTTCAGCATGGGCCCAATCCTGTCATCGCTGCTCAGAGTAAGGGAAGGTTTTCCCTGAGCTGCTGTGGGATTTCAACAGGACTCAATGTATGCAGGCAGAAGCTGCACAGACTCATTCAGAAGCGGTTCACCCCATATGCACAAATAAGCCTGGCCCTCCATCTCCCATCTTGTACATAGCAATTGGATGTGTAACACCTGAATGCATCTGGTGCAGGGCACAGCTTAGTGAGTACAGCTATGGTAGCACTGATGCCTGATAGGTGAGGACCTTCAAACTCTACAGTTTTTGTTAAAAACTGGAAAGCAGGAGGTGCAGTTTCAGCAAGGGGAGCTGGGTGCCTGGAGAAGGCAATGAGCATTGCCATCAGAGTCTTCCTCTCAGACCTGCAGTAACACAGAATACATTCATGAGGATTTTCAAAACAGCCTGGGCAACTTAGAGACACAAATCCCATTAAAATGAAATCAATGTGCTTGTTACCCCCACCTGCTTTTAAGACTTCAGCTTATTTTCAAAAAGAACAATGGCATCATACATAACAAATGGGACTTTCACCTTTCCCTATCCACTGGGCTAAAAATTGGGGGTGAAACCCACTTACCCAGTGGCAGAGGTACAAGGTAGCAGGCAACTTTCCCATATTACACAAGAAATTAATTCCTCTAGATCTAGACAAAAAACGTATGAGCTTTTTCCTTTACAGCCATTGTTCACTAAATGAAAGAAAAAGTCAGAAAATATGTGTTCAAATCTAAGCAATAAAAAGGCTATATTTTGATGAACACCACTGCATTCAGAGGAACAACAGAAATGTTCAACTGTGCAGTACTGATAATAGAAGATGGCCCAAAGAGACTTCTTTTCCAAATTGAAGCAGGATCCTCATAAAGTTGGAGAGACTGTACAGAATCTCATAACTGAGCTACACATAGGCTAAAATTCAGCCAGGGGAGAGAGTAGTCACTGTGGAGCTCAGTAGCCAAGCTCATGTCACCAAAGACTGCAAATCAAGCAAGGGCAAGTACTATTGACGCAGTCTTCCCCCAAATGGACACTGGTGATGAATGCGTTTCAAATGCCAATAATCTCAACCTTTGTTCAGTATGATACGAGCTTTGCATTGCATTATTGGCAAACACCTTGCTGCTATTTGCCCCTATGCTGCCATTTGGCTCCTGCCCATCTGGGCTCGCAAGGGCTTGCTTCTTTGTTTTTCCTTTCCACTGACTGTAATTATTTCCCCAATGACCTAGCAAACCTAGGAAACTTCTCAGATGAAAGTGACCTTGATGCCTAAGTCCATTTCCTATCTGTCTTGTTCAGTCTATTTCAAGTGCAAGTTCTACTGATAGGCTTGGAGATTTATTTTAGTTGATTCATGTTTTTATTAGTAGTTTATTTCACTGTAGCAGCCCCTAAAACAAAGGGCAATCCTTTTGTATTTGTTTGTGCAATTTACACTCATACATCAGCTCTGTAAGGGAATCCTCTCTCTGTCAAATCTTTAATAGGATTTACCTCTCTCCAGGGCTCAGCCAGCATCTTGCACCTTGGCTGCAGGGAGTTTCTTGCTTTTCTTGCCAAAGCAGAGTTTTGAACTTACTCCTCTCTCCCCTAAACACAATTCCTACTGCCATTCTAGCCCATTAATATGTTGGCATAGAACATCAGAGATACAAGTTCAAATCCTCTCTTATTCCTAGGAGAACCTGAACCTACACCTCTGCCAGGCCTTAGGATGTTCTAACTGCCCCGAGGTGCAGACTTTATTGCTATTTTTGAAAGATATTTTACTTCGTACAAACAATTGAAAATGCCATTTTTCTCTAGTTGAATTAACTTAATTATGTCCTACTAAAAAGTGGCCTGTTAAATTCAATCATTAAGAGTTCAGGCTTCGCTGATACTTTTCAGTATTAGCCAAGATATATGAAAACAACACTTTTAGTACCATAGCAAAAGTCCCTACTCCTTCCACAACAAACTGATTGCAACATCAGCTTCAATTTGATATGAAATAAATATAAATATGCATCTCTGTCTTGCCTATAAACTCCCACAGCAGCAAAGCTGCAAAGAAGCTCCTGCTCTGCTGACTACAAGAGTTCAGTTTTAGCCCCCAGGAGCTTCAATGGACTGAAATCTAATGGCAAAGGCTTGCAGAACATGTAAGTGCTGCAGGAGTCCATGCGACTCAGTAACCCTGAAGACACACTCCAGTGGGTACCAGGTCACTGCTGCTGTTGCATGATTTTTTCTCAATTGGAAAAGTCAGGGTATCCTTTGTTTCATATATTCTACAACCTACACAGGTACCTAAATTCCAACCTAATAAATGCATTTAGGATCAAAAGCCTCAACCAAAATATGTCTGCAGCTGCTATATACATGCAATAGTACTGCTACAATGTCAGGTTCTGTGGAATGGTAATGATTTTTTCAGCCTAAGGCCTGAGCTAGACTGATATGCTTGCAATATAGGCAGTGCTTTGTTGCCACTTGCTGTTGATTTAAACATGACATTGAAACAATGAGGTATTATTAACCAATATAAAAGTAAAGTATCTAGTTACACATATAAGGAATTGAGTAAGCAAGGGTGTGAGCAGCAAATTCTAGTGCCTACATGGAAAAGCGATATGTTAACATATCCCGACATAATGAGCCTCAAACACAAGTCTTACCATTGGAAAGAAGTTTGTCTTCCAGAGAAAAACATCCTGAAGTTCAGTTGGAAAGAAAAATATTGTCATTCTTTGAGAAAAAAAGTCTTTCCTGGAAGAATGGAAGACTTCTGGGACCCTCTGAAGACAAAAAACACATTTACCCCCCACGGAATTTTACTGTAAGATGCCTAAATGGAACATTTTAAAGTCTATTATCCTTCAGGGTTGTTTGGTTTTGTTTGTACAAAACCCCCCATAATTAATAAATGTTTCCTAGTCTTATTACAGGAACAATAACATGTAAACCAAATCAACTTTTAATCTTTTAGCCTTTTGCTGGTATCTATTAATCGTTACCTGCTCAGAAAAAAGGTATCAAACAGACAAGCTAAACAATTGTTATCATTAAAGAAAGTGATCCATCAAGCAGGCATATATATTCAGGTCTCGCTCCTATGCAGGCAGCAAGTTTCAGAGCTGCCATGATGCCAGCAGGGCTGTGCACATCACTTCGAACTGGAGAAGTGTCCTTCTGAATAACTCCCTCTGCCTGAGGGTATCAACTTAGGCTGCCTCCATTGCCACTGGGAAGAAACAGGCTTTTTTTGTGCCCTTTGTGTCACCCCACAGCCCAACTGGTTGCCTGAAGTTCAGATGAGTCATTCCCCTAATGCTCATTCCTTGCCACTGACAAGGTAGCAAGAGGTGGGAATGCAGGTGTAGAGCTACATCTACAAGAGATGCCTGAAATTATGTGAAATTAATTCTGCCAGATGTTTATTTTTATAAATGGTATTGACTCAAAAGATCAATGATACTAAGAAAGACAAAGCCCTGTTATTTCTGTTTGCTGTAAATTCTGGATTAGGTTTTGATTCCAACCCACCTAGAAAGGTAAGAAAGAAAGAGGGTAAAGAATGCTTTTCTTAGGAAACCACCTGGTGAGAGAACATCAAGCTGAATGTTCCTAAAATCATTATTGCTTTATTTACATTTCTCAAACACCTTGCTTTTCTGAAGGGGTCAATTTTCACTCCAGACAAAAACAGACTAAAGCTGAGCCTTATCAGTCTGTACAGGAGAGCTGAGCCACACTATGAAAGCCATCTGCCTAACTAGAGATTTGACTCTGCAAAGCAGAGAAAGACCTTACAGATTTGGGATCCTTACCTCCATACAGCATATCCTGAAAAGTTCAGGCTTGTGCTTTGCTGAATCTTCAATTTGGCTGCCAAGAAATGAACTTATTTCAGGCTGATGTTATCATCATACATAAAGCCACTACTAAGGGAAGGACTCTTTTTGTGAAACGGTCATTAAACCCAACAAACTATCTGAATAGCTGGTACTGTAAGACAAATGGGAGAAATACTTGAAGGGATAAAGTTTTCATATAGACTGCATCCCTTTGTGTTCTAAGGCTGACCCATAAGTTCCTTTGAGTAGCACACATTAATAAAGAAACTAGCAGAAGCTAAAAACCACAGTTCTTAATTATTTTTTCTACCTAAAGACATTCTGAAACTTGGCTTTCAATTCAATATAGACCAATGACCTAAATATGAATCTTTTTTCTGCAGAACTTTTCCATCCAGTTTTATTCAGATATCCATTCAAAATCCCATTCTTTTACAATCCTGACCTGCTATTCTAGGCAGGTAGGTGTAGAAACATTGGTGCTTCTTCAGGAAGACAGAAGTGTGAAAGTCTCTACAATTCTTAGTAGCAAGAAAAGGGAAACCTACTTGGAGGGACATCTGTTTAATAGCAAGAAATCAGAAAGTATAGATGGAAGATGAATTATTATTTTCCCTTCTGTTTTAGTTGTTCTTGCTACGTATATCACCTGGCCAAGTTTATATTGTGCACATGTACACAATGTAAATTTGTGCCTCTCAAGCCCAAATTCACTTCTCTTATTTACCAGCTAGGGATGATGACTGGTGGCACAAAACATGCAGAATGTGAACTGAACTTCCTCATTTGCAATGACCTTTGCATAAAGAGAGTGCCAGAGTAGTGCTCCCAGGAGCTGTAGTGTACTTGCACTTCTCATTTCAAATGCACTTTGTCTTCTTTGAAGAAAAAGTCTATTAAGTCCAAGAGTAACACACATATTCATGTTGCTTTGGGATTTGCTGTGCTTGGTGGCATACAGGATAGTGCTTGTAGTTACATTTGGACTCACCTGAACAAGGCAAACCTAATATGCAATCCTAAATTGTAAAACATTCACATTCACTTTTCTTTTGTGCACATCTGAAATTTAAATTACCTGTATAGCTCTTCCCTGACAGGTTTTAATTATTCACTATTTTTAGACATATTTAGCATAGCCTCTGCATAACACCCACTGATGTTTTGATAAAGCAATTTTACAGATACCATGGGGCTGTAAACTGGAAGAGCTCTCCTACACTGCCAGTTCCAGTCTCCCACTGTTGATAGTAAACATCTATCTACATTACAGTCCTCATTTTCACATACTTCCTTTATAAAGTTTTCTGTCAAGGATTAAAATTCTTTTCTTGCCTTGTAGGAAGGCAAGGGCTGAAAGAGAGCCATGCCCATGAGCACCTCAGATGTATTCAGCTAGCCAGAACCTCATTGCCTGTAGTTAGCTAGCCAGACCCTCACTGCCTTCTGCTGTTTTAGGAGACTTTCTGATGTAGACAGAACTGAGCCATCTGCTTCCTACCCACTGAAGCTTCTCCAGGGGCAGCCATAAGGGACTGTCCTTCAGGCACTTTACTGTGCTGCCCTCTCTAGAGATAGTGTTATGAAATTGCCTAGTTGCTTCCATATTTTGCTCAGGCCATGTAAAATAACGTTCAAAGCATTATTTAGGCAAAGAGAACATTAGTCTCTCTTTCAGCTCTATGTTGAAATGCAAGTTACTGCAAACCATACGGTTACTCTTCTATCACTCCAGGGATCACTAAAACAGGGTGCCAGCAGAATTGGATCAACAAGCATCAACCGTCTGGAAGGAAAACAGGAGGCATACATCTCTGGGAAGGGTAAACTCTAGCACTGCTTTCTACTGTGACAGAACCCACTGTTTGTTCTGAGGACACAGATATATCCTTACAGTACTTCCACACAGGGGGTATCACCCTCATTCTCCAGGCAAGGGACAGAAGAACAGATTTTTATATGGTATTTAGGCTGTGTTTACTTTCCTTATTGTTGTTAGGGTACTCTCAACACTTCGGATCAAAATGGTTTGCATGCCTTCTATTTAGCAGCCCAACCTCAACAGGACAGACAGCAAGTTTCAAGCCCATTCACATCTTCTCCCTTCCTTGTCATTTCAGTCTTACAGTAGCCCAGGGCTGGGATAGTCTCCTGAAGTCAGAAATATAGCTGTCACCTCCGGAGTTCCCACTAAAATCCCAGGGAAGCATAATAGCCACTACTTTTCCCACTTAACTCCAGCCAGTGCTTGCATCCTCAGGGCACTGCCTGCATTTCCACCTCTGCTGCCACAAATCCAAATCTCCCCAGCAATATAAATCCAAACTACATACTAAATGCATAAAGCCATTAAAGCAAGCTAAATGAAATAGGAAAGGTTTTATGACTTTTGCCCCAGACAGTCTGGAACAAGGCATCTCCTTTTATTTAGGTGAGTGATGGAGCTGACAATGCTGTTGTTTAAAAGGTTGGGCATTGTTTTGGGGTTTTTTTTATCTTAGTAAAATCAGTGGAAATCAGTTATTCCTCATATCTTACTAAAGTTAACGCTAAGCAACACCAATGTCCAGGGGTAGGGTGTTTGTTCATGTGTTTGTATCCAGCAATGACTTTACATTTTGGATCTTTTTTGTGGTAGATATTGTTAAAAGGGTGATGACTTCAGTCTAACTTTTCACAATTTACTCAGCCATTAAGATGGAGAAATCAAACAAGATTCTACTCATTGAAATTAAATCTTCATGGTGACTTTTCAGTAATCATTTACTGGGGCAGGAATAACGAACCACAAAAACAATCGGAGGTAGTTTTATGTTAAGTATCATATTAACACAATACTTGCAAGATTTTGACCCCTGTGATCCGCTTTACTGCCTGCCCTCAACCTCAGTCCTGCGTGTGGTCTACTTTATAAGAAGACAAAACTGTAGGGACAGACAACCCCAAAGCAAATTCTGTGCAATTCTGTTGCAGCCAAGACTCTTCTGGCTGAACTGCTGCATGACATGGTCTCTTGACAGATACAAGAAGGTACGACAGAGTATAGTCAAATGCACAAATATGAGCCATCAGGGTAATAGCATCCAGCTCCTGGAGTAAGTTATCACAGCAATACAGCAACCCAGATCTTAAAACTACATCCACATCTAGATTAACTTCTCCAATAGACGTACGACTCTATGTAATTGCACTTTCTTCCCTTGCTCACCTTGTGGTCCAAGAAAGCAACCCATTTCTAGCCAAGCAGGACTTCCTACATTCTTGCCTTATTTTGGCAACTTCATTTCTTTAGGAAGTTTCCCAGGTTTGAGGGTTTGTCTTTGAGGGTAGGAAAAACAATTGTTTTAAATATTAAGCTATGATTTATAAAGGTGTCTACAGACCTCTCAGTATTTGTCAGACAATATTTGTCTTGTAACACACAGGAGCTATAATCACAGACATATAAGAGACACTCCTGGCACAGCATTTGGCCCTTCACAAACATCCTTTCACAGGAATCCTTATTTGCTGCCAATGGCGGAGACTGAAACGTGAAATCTGGACTCAGTCAGGACTTGGCAGCCTCCAGATGGAAACACAACCTCTCATTTGCCAAACCAGCACCCTAACAGATTATGCTGTTACCCTTTCTCTCTGCTGGTGTCCACAAGCAGCTGAAGTGAATGAATTACTTTTGTGCTTTTCATAAAAGAAGGCAGTACAGAATATCTGTGCTGTTATACTGAGCTTCACCTGCTCTGCACTCATGTAGGAGCTCTGTTTGTGTTTACCTTTTGCATCCCTATCATCCTATTGTATATGGTCATATTCGCACAGCTGTGAGCATGCATGCTCAACATCTTTAATTAGCACAGGAGCAGTTATGCAAAGACTTTACACTGGGTTTGTCACTAAGGCTTTTGTAGCATTTATATAGCTTTTTCTGCTTTACCCCTACATTTAGATATAGACATTATTAGGAGGTGAAACTGGTAGGTTCTCAGGCAAAGTACTTGGGTGGAATTGGTTTATATTTGCTAAACGTGATCTGTCAGAAGTTATGGGAGCTGCTCAACTTGCTGGGAGATGCCCCAAAGAATAATCAATTGCTCAGCTGTTTGGGTTTGGTTTTTAATGTGGCTGATACATTAATGAGTTTCTAATTCAGCACATGCAGTATGGCTTTTAGAAAGATGAGATTGTGAAGGATAAGGAGAAAAGGTGACTTTCAGTTAGCCAGAGTTCAAGCAATATTCCTGCTTCCCTCTTCTCCTGCCCTCCAAGAGGGCAAACTCAAATTGATGTAAATACTTCTGCATCAACATAAATTGATACAGAATGTGATGTGAGCTATTACAGTATAATGCATGTTTTATACTCATTTAACTGCAGCCACACGCAGGACTTTTACTGATGCAATTATGTCAGTTACAGAAATAATTTAAAAGCTCCCAACCAATACATCTACACCACTAAAAGTTTCCAGTCACGAGGCTGGAAAACACAGAATTAAGACTGAAGAAACTGAGCACTACTTCTGTTTCAATCAGGTTGGAAGGAACCTCAGAAGGGCCCTGGGAACTTGATGAAGAGCAAATCAGTACTCCATTAAAGCCAGTACATCCCCTGCTGCTTCATGCTCATATTGCTAATTCAATGAAATTACCTTAAAATATTTTCCAAGAATTTCACTATGAGAGACCCTTATAATTGAATTGTGGTGTTTGGAAAACCTCACAAGTATTCAAATGCTCCAGCCTGATACAGCAACAAACCACAAACAGGAAAGTGCCAGCTATGACCACTGGCAAGCAGTTTCCAAGAAGGACTTCAATGAACACAAGTGAAAACAGCACAAGGAACAGCAGCCAACAGAAGAATGCATGGCTTCAAATAATGTTCAATTTGCCCAAGGCCTATGAAATTGTGTTCAGTACCAGCCAAAGACAAAGTATTTCCCCCTCTTAATGACAAACTGGGCACTGGGGCAGCCTTATGCAAAAGACATGGCATTGCTCCCTTTGCAACACAGCTGGTAGGTGTGGATAGCATTCAACCCTCCAAGTTCTCCAGCAAATGTCGTGTTAACGTCTTCACAAACAAGACTTATGTTCCACGTCCGTCAGGGTATGTTTTTCAGTAACAATCAAAAGAAAATCTGTATCACAGCCAAATAGCTACCTTCTTTCATTGTTCTGGCAGCTCTCCCTCTGATCTATGGGCCTGTGTCTTTGTTGGGTTCATTTTCTCTATGTACAATAGAAATCCTGTCTGCTGTACCAAGAGAACTGCTAGTTCTGCTTCACCCTTGGCAGTGAAGATATCAAACTTCCCCAGTGCTTACTTTTTTTTCTTCTCCCATTCCCAAGGCAGCTATAGCATTTCGTTTGCCATCCAGAACAGATCAGTGGCTGGTTTAGTTTAGATTTTAGCTTTTTATTATTTCCTCTCCTTTGGGAGTATGAACTTAAGAGCTGAAGACAGCACTATTAGCAAGTCCAAGCTGGCTCCCTTTTTTCTGACTATGTATTTCTGGCCTGGATTTTCAGCCCATTGTGTTCTCTTCACGTCCAACAGTTATTCTCATTTATAATTCCTGTAACCAGGCTTTCTTTTTCCCCAGCTGACTGCTCATACACAGTGCCATTGCTCTGGACCTGTCATTCACTAAATTATTTTCCAGCACGTCCAAAAGCATATAGCTTTCAATATGTCCACAGACTCTCAAGTATCCACTGGTGTGCACACACCACAGACAGCTGACTTTCAAACACCTGGATTAGTCTCAGCAGTGAAATTCCAACATCATCTTTAAGTAGCCACTCCTTCAGCAAGGACAACTGCATCAGCTACATGACAAATAGCTGTTCAATAGGAACAACATGCATGCAGTATTGTTTAATTCACCTTCATTCACAAGTCAACAATGCTGGCAGGAGGGCAAATCCAAGTCACTTAAAATATTCACTATTACAGCACTGGCACAAAAGCATTGATTTTTGCTGCATCCCATCTTACTTTTATCAGTGTGTCAGATAGCCTATTTTGTCTCATTTTCCACTTATTCTAGTGCTTTCCACCTTAAGCAACATCACTGGTTCCAAGGGGACTACTCACTGCTGGTAAACTATGTACTGCACTAGAAGCACAAGCAAGTTTTCAGACTGCACAGCAAAGGGAAAGGATTCTTTCCCATAGCTGCTTCCTACATAACCTCATATGATCTTTATACTCTCTGAATAATAAATGCCATTGCCTCCATTTTCTAATGAATAGGTATGGAGATTTCACAACTTGATCTTGAGATAAATTACATAGCTTGCAAATCTACCTATAAGACATAATTTACCTCCAGAAGATATATTGACATACCTCTAGAAGGCATGTCAATATAGGTTTAACTTAAAGGTTTTAACTGTCATAGAAATAAAGTATGGAGCAAGCATCAGAGTCACTGCTTTGATCTTAACGAATTTAGTTTGCACGTATTAAATTACCCATAAGTGTGGATGAAAGCAAAATGATAATTCCGGGGCACAGTAAATAAAATGTAATTAAAAGCACCAGCGTAGCAGCACACCTGGGAGTTACATTTGTGCAAGAAAGCAACTCAGTAACAGATTGGGGAAACACATCTCACAAACCTTAGCGCAATATCTGCAACAAACCCTGGCAGGTTTCCTTTAATTATGGCATAAATTTAATCAAATTACAAAAATCTCAGAAATGTCTGATTCAGCAGCTTCTTCTTAACGGCAATAAAACACAATTGTGGCCACCCAACAAAACAAATCCTCTTCTGATAAATCTCTGTGCAGAAGAAAACCTTTTCTTTATACTTCATGAATCCATGATTGTAAATGCAAACTTTCTCATGCACTGGTCACTGCACAGTAGTTAGAAAACTCCTATTAAAATCAAATGAAGCACTGTTGGCATATAACACCATCTCATCTTTCCAGAAATAGCAACTTTCACATATGTATCATATAGTGAAAGAATATTAAGTAGACCCGTTGTGAGTGATAACAAATGAGATCGTAAGCTTAACATATGGTCTAGAAGACTTAGAAATTTCTTTCTCTAAAAGCAGGATTAATAGAGCTTGCAAAGTCTCCCTGAAAGAAAGGTACATTACTGACTCATTCAGTATTAAACAGTCATCCAGCTGCAAACAAAAACACAAGCAACTTTCACAAGGTCATTACCCTCACAGGTATGACAGAACTTAGAACACATCTTAAACACCTATTCCTATTCTTCCTCTTTTGCCTTACAGTGGACAACAGAGGTGCATGTCAAGATCTGCATAGACAGACACGTAAAGGCTAAGCTGTGGATGGATTTGAAGACCAGAGGGGCAGTTAATCTGAACTCAATAGAGAAGACCTGGTGAAGGGAATGACAAAACTGGAAAAGAAGCAAAGAGGATAAAATTATCCTCCCCCTCACTAATGAATCATAGAACCTTTAGTAAAAAGTTATTTCAAAACAACTTAAGTCCAAACCATAAAACTGCCCTAAGAACCCTAAGTGAAATGTAACTGTAAATCAGTCAGAAATCCAATTGCAAGAATGTATTCACTCATCCTCCCTGCATCAACAGCTGTATAATGTCACTTGAAGTACAAAAAAGAGTGTAAAAATCACATTAATTATATTTGCAGGTGATACTGAAAACTAGGGCAGTATTTGTAGCTGAAAAGATAATACATGGGATGCATCCTGAGAAGCTGTTTTCGCAGAATACATCAATACTCCTATTTAGAAGATAAATTCAAACCAAAATCAGAGTACATGGCATGAGCAAGGTAGATTTGCTTAAGAAAATCTAGGACAGTAGCAGAGAACAGATGTTTTTAAGTCTGCGATTAAGCAGTAATTGCAACAGAGAGAAAAAGTAGGAGCTTCCTACCCCACACAACTGAGGCGCTTAGGAAGATATTTGCACTCTCTGGATGAGCCGCGAGATCCCCAGTTCTGTTGTTGACGTACAGCACCCCTAAGCTCTTTAGGGGACATTGGCAAACCCAGGTATAAGACACCACATTGAATTCTGGGTCCTTCTGCACAGGAGATGCAGCTGGGTGAAAAAAACAGAAGCCAAATGTGCCATGAACAAGAGCTTGAAAAGATGATTTAGAAGAAAACTGAAAATAGAGTGAACTGGCTTGATAACCTGTTGGGATATACGACAGCTGTTTACCAGGAAGGACTGGAAAAGGAAAGGGTTGCAATGAATTAATATCAATTAGATAAAATCAAAGCCAGGAAAACAAACCCAAAACCCAACAAACAAAACAAGATCAGTACCAAACAATTTCTAACAGTGAGATGCAGAGAAATCTGTCAAGGAAAAACGTGCAGACCCCCTCAAGAAACTCTTTGTAAAAGAGTTGCCCAAAATTCCCATGCCCAAAGGGTAAGTAACTGAAAACAATATAGTGCTACTGGGGGCTGAGATAGATGAACTCTAATGTTTTGTTATGCCAAGCTTCTGGCACTTACACTACACCAAGCTAACATCCAAAAGGATCACAACCAGAAATCAAAACCCCAGTACCTTACGGGGGCGTTTGCAACATAACATCGATACAGACACAACAAGCAAACTCCAATCTAACTTTTACAGTGAGTTGTTGAAAGAAAATGGGGTTGTAACAATCATTCCTGTTGACCAGGGAAAATGAAGAGAGAGATATCAGGGAAAGACATGATTCATTTCTTGCATTCATTCCCCAGGCACCTAGCACAGACTATTAGTGGGGATGAGAAAGCTGGCTAGATGGGTCTTTCACCCACTGTTGCAGATGTCATTTTCTTACAGAAAGGAAGATCAGCAATCAAGTCACACCCAAGAGACTGAAGAGGAAAATTGTTAGGGATCTGCTTCAAAGAAAATGCAAGCTAATAGTATCTGGCTGCTAACTTAGGGATCAAAAGGGATATTAAATAGTTAAGAGTCTTCTGAGATCTGTATCTCTCTGGGGGTTTCCTGTCTCCCAAGTAAAGAGACAGATTGACACAGGAAAGGCTGTGGTCTTCCCAAATCTAGACAGAAAGGAGCCCAAGGTAAAAGCTGAATATCTGCTCTGTTTTCAAAAAAATAAATAATTAAAAAAAAACAAAAAAAACCACCAAACAAGCAAAAAAAAAAAAAACAAAAAAAAACACTAAAAATATTTTTTTTGGTGCAGATTTGCTCTACATAAGTGGTGTTTTAAATGCATTTATTTATCACTATCATCTGCATTGCTGAAACACCAATGTCTTACAACCAGAGCTTACATTCAAAGGAATAATCTTCACTGTGAAACTAAACTGCAATGAATTAGAAAAACAATAAAAGGGGAGAAGAGCATCTGATATAAAAATAAAATGTATTTTTTTGCCACAAACATTCAGCTAATCACAGAAGCATAGAAAATGGATTTGGAAGGGACATCATTAGGTCAATTAGTCCATCCTTCCTCCTCAAAGCAAACTTCAACTCTTCAGAAAACCAAAAAAAACCCCCAAAAAACTAAAAAAAAAAAAAACAACCCAAAAATAAAAAAAAAACCCAACCAAAACCAAAAAACCCAAAGAACCTGGAAATTACCCTCCATTTTAATGGGCAGGTGCCTTTCACTGTTCTTTATGCTGCGGTGACAAAGACAAGACGACTGGTACTGACTGAATCCACATTTCAAAACAACAACGAATAAAACAGATTCCTCTTGTTTGAGACTGGTATGCAAAATCCTTCAAATTACTGCAGTGAAGCAAGGGATGCACAAAAAATGAAGAATACCCATCTAATGAAAGAAATGAACATTGTGAAATGAGTGATTTGTTGGATGCTGTGAGCACAAGCAGCCAGGAATCCTTTTCAGGAGCAGTCAAAAATGCTTACAATGGCTCATAAATCCAAAGCTGGGGAAAAAAACAGAGACAGACAGAAAGTAAAGCAAACACTTTAATAATGGGGCATCTCCCTCACATGAGGGAAAGAGATAAGAATTACTGGGTAGTGCCAAACAGGATGTTTAAGCTTTTGCTCAAGCATGAGAGAGTTGACACAAGAAACAATCAGTTTAATCTAATCTGTTGAGAAGATCCACATTCACAAATGCTCTGCAACCAAAGGGACCAGATCATTCCCGGCTGTTACTGCACTGAAGCTGGGGAGAAGCATAAGCTCTGCTTGGATGTTCATGCATATCAAGTTCATTGCAAAATCTGGAGTGATCTCCCTGGCTCAGACTCCATTCTCTCTGGCCTTAAATACTGATCATCTGCCTTCGGACCCCTTCCCAGGCACAGTATGGCTTTGAGACTCACATTTACAAGACTGCCTAGAAAGGAATATATAAAAGAAATAGGAGTGCACATACTTGTATTTCAGCAAGGTGCTTACCACAACACAAAGAAATAAAGGCGATGGGAGGATGACATCAGCAAAGTACAAAGAACTACTTTCATGTCTAATGAAGGCCACATGTAAAGCACCGAAGTGGTACCTTACTTGGATATCAGAAAAGTTGTGAGGCTATGTCAAAAGGCCCATAAGCCACATCCTAATGAAGTTGAAGGGAATGTGAGCCTCTGAGTCACATATGTTTTAGACTGAGTACTCTTTTTCTCTCTTTCTATATAGGCATGTGTAACATGGTATGTGGATATGATTTTGTTCACTTATCGCAGAATGGTTTGGGTTGGAAAATACCTTAAAGATCATCTAGTTCAACCCCCTACCATGGGCAGGGACATCTTCCACTAGACCATGCTGCTCCAAGTCCCATCCAACCTGTCCTTAAACCCTGACAGGGATTGGACAACAACAGCTTCTCTGGACAACCTGTTCCAGTGCCTCACCATCCTCATGGTGAAGAACTTAGTCTTAAAATCTAACCTAAATCTCCCTTCTGTCAGTTTAAAGCCATTCCTCTGTGTTCTACCACTACATGCCCTTGTAAAAAGTCCCTCTTCATCTTTCTTGTTGGCCCCTTTATGTACTGGAAGGCTGCTTTAATGTTTCCTCAGAGCCTTCTCTTCTCCAGGCTGAACAGCCCCTGCTCTCTAAGCCTGCCTCCACTCACATTCTGGCATTGACAAAGCAAAAATGCAGGCTAGAAAGAAATAACTTCACTCGTTGATAACAAAATTGCTTTTAATGTTCTATCTTACTAAGCAGCAAAGACCCAGATTGCCTAGCAAATATTAAGACAAAGATGTTATTTTAAGGTAATAATAGATGCAGTCTCTGATTTCCAATTATAAACATGAGGATGCAATTTATTTTACTCTTATAAACTCATGTTTCCATAAGAATAATGTCCTTTATAACTTTGGCATTTTATTGCCAGCTCTCTGGGTATTTATCGTTTTCAGGACAAATGGCAGTCAGAAGGCCTGCACACAAACATTTATATTTATCTGCATGATATTTATTAGAGAAGAGCTATACAATATATATGGTACTTTTGTTATTTTTTCCCTGCTGTGATATCCAAACATACAGGAATCCAGTTAACTATTGTTTATACATCCATGCCCTTACTATAATGGCAAAAGTGACATCTGATTTTTTAGCCAAAATATTAAATAATGATATTAAGATCATAGTAATCTTTACTTCTAATGTTCAACAAATGCCAAAATCAGTGACAGTTGATTGCAGTGTGAATTGAGGCTACCTCCAAGGATTCGTGTACCTGATTAAATAAAAGATTGAACTGAATAAACCCAGAATGGAAACAATGAAAGGAATACGAATGCAAAATAAGTATGCTGGATGAGAGTAAATTATGCAAGCATGAAGAAAAACTGCCACTCTTTTCACTTGCTTTGTCTCATTTGAGACCTGGAGAGAATTCTGAACATGCTAAAAGAATGCTGTTTGTCTGATGTACACCAAACTGTAACAGCAAGATAACTGTCTTTCCTTATGTTGAGCGAGCTTAGCGTCCATGGAGGGTGCTGGACATACAGGACTCAAGAATGAAGTTATCTTCAGTCATTTCACGGTCAAAGTTATAGAAACTGCCAGTGATCTGTTTTTCATGCTCCAGGCCACTATCATACAAACCTGGTTTAATGAACCCCATGCAGGAGTGTAAAAAGGCTATTTGCTGCTAGTTGTCAGTCAAGAATATCTGTCAATTGGGTCAAGCTTGTGCAAAATCGTGAGTGACCCAAGCAAGCTAGAATACCTTAGTAGTGTCACTTTATACTAATGATAATTTCTGAATTACCTCTTCAAACAACGGGTTTGCACCCTTATGAAGCAATGCAATTACCTATATTAACTCCCATTCTTACACTAGACCTTTTCTGGCTGTTCAGAAATGTGACCTTTGAGTCTCAAGTTTCACGACATAGGAATTGTAGTAATAAAATTAGTTTTAAGCCTTAATTAGCTTTAATTCAGAGTAGTTTGCCCTGCCTATTCATTCCTGTCCCTTTTCAGCACTGTTTCACCCCTCGATTTGTGCTGATACAACCTGTTTGAAATCAGGTTAACTAATCAAACTCTTTAGGCATAATTTCTTTTTGTTTTAATCAAAGAATATTTTCTTGACATATTTAATAGGACAGCCCACAAGAAGTTAACTTGACCGACATGGGGGCACGTTGCATCCTAGAGACCAGAATACACTATCAGGGGAAGGAAACAACTTACACCAAAACCATGAAAAAGAATTCTGCAATGAAGAGTTAAAGCCTCCCTCTCATCAAATCAGTGTCTGTCTCAAATTACTAAACATAAATTCTCCATGCTCTGTGAAAGAAAAGAGATTTATTGCTTTCAGGCACAAGCTGGTCGCTACAGATCGTGTCTCTAGATCCTTGCCTCCACAAGTAGGTGATATCAGATGGAAAATGCCATCTGTGCAGCCCAACTGCCCCAAAGCCTGGATGTCAGCTTCCAGCAAGATATGGACACAAACTGCTTTCAAAGTTTCCAGTTTCCTTTTTCTGTGGCCTTTATCAGTGTTACCTCTAACCCAGCTCATCTTGAATCAAATCTGAAGAAAGTAAAGATATTCTATGTGCCAGCTAGAGCAACGTCTGATAATGTTCTTAACAGCAGTTCTTCCTTATTGAAGGAAGGATGAAATAAAATCAGCAACAGAGCAGTGTGCTTGCTCCCTGGCCTCCCCACTGCAGTAACAATGTAAATGCTTTGCGCTTTCCAAAGCAGCAATTCAATCCATTTGCCCCTTTCTTCTGTAAACTGCTCTCCTCCATTCTGAGTGACTCAGCTCCCTCCTGCAGTTGGAGAAACAACAGCTACTTCTTTCCAAAATGAAGCAGTCATTCCCGTTTGTTCAAATGCTAGTTTTAAACCAATTTTCTTTTGTTTCCTCTTTCTTCTATAAAATTGACATGCACATCCCTTTTCCAGGCACATTGGGTGTCCTGGTGCAGGCAGCAGAGGCATTCAGGCTGACGAGCAGCTGACGGATTCAAACCCCAGACATAGAGCACATTAGCTCTGTGTCATGGAAGACCCTCTGTTGCTTTCTCCCCAGCATTTATGTATCCAAGAACCAATCTGAATCCCTAGACAAGGGATTGTTCTGCTCTCCTCTGGTCCTGTTTGATCTCAAAGCTGATAAATATTTCATGGAATGATAGAATTATGACATCAGCAATGACCCAGCCAGACATCACAAAGGCAGCAAATTCATTTGCACTCAGATGTTCTATTGTTTTAAGATTCTGCACAAGCCCTTTGCCATTTTGATAAAGTCACAGTTCACAGCTATATCAGAACTCTAGATATGACCCTTGAATGACATTGCAGTCAGGAAATAGAGCATTTTTTGCCAGGTAGCAGTGGAATTTTTGCTATATCCATTAGACAGAAAGATTAGATAGATATAGGACAGCATATGTATAAGAAAATATTATTGGCAGTCAATCTGGAGCTGAAGGGGGCTTCATGACACCCATAGCTTATTTTCAAGCTGATGGAATTTAGCTTCCTCCTCAACCTAACATCTGTATTCAGAGTCAGTCACTGTATCTTTGTCACAACATCAGTATTGTTGAACATTAGCCCATTTTTTCTTTTTAAACAGTTTTTCTTTTTCCCTTTTTATTTTCCTTGTTCTGGGCAAACACGCTTTAGATCAATAAAACCTCCATTTCACTTCCTCATGAGCTCATTCCATTCTTGCTTAGTGAGCAAGATATTTCAGACGAAAAAACCCCCAAAGCCCAAATGTACATTATTCCAACTGAAAAGTTAGCTTGTTTTCAAATAATGTATCTGTGAAAAATCACACTTTTGTGCAACTTAGAATATTCAGCCACTAACAAAAAGCCTCACAAGCTCTGAGCACCTGAAAATCCAGGATAATGGAAAGGTATTTTGCTATTACCAAAAAAAACCCCAAACAAACAACTCCCCCACAAAAAAAAATCCTGCCTGCTCTCCATTTACTTTCATTTTAAAAAGTATGTATATATTTTACACATAAGTATATATATATGCTTGCATGCATCTGCAAGCTGAAGGCTACCCTTTCCTTCTTCCAGTACTTTCTACCTCTGCTCTTTTTAATTGCGTGACAGATGACATGAATCCATGGCTTTGCTCCTACAGTACATGGACTTCATAGATACATCAGTTTACCTGGGGAAACAGTTTTGTTCGTGACAGTACAGAATCACACATGGATAAACCTGGAAGATTACATGGAGCACAAGACCATTAAGAGAACAATCCTCTTCCCCCATGACTGGGAGATGGGCTCACGACACAGAGCAGAACTCCAAACCAGAATTCTTAAGTTGCCCAAAGGTTAGCCTGGATGCACCCTGGTAGAGAAATATGTGCCAGCAGCAGGGACCATGTGCTTATTGTGACTTCCACATAACCCAGGCGTGCTCTGGTGACATCTGCAATGTCAGTGCAGGCCCTGACAAAAATGCATTCAAAGGCCAATGCTTTTGCTGCTGACACTGAAGCATTTCAGAAGTTCACGTATCCAAATTATACTAATATATTCATACTACATCCTTTCATTTGGGGAAACTCAGACTGTTTGAACAAATATTTAATTAAGCCTCATATGGCACAGCAGGGAAAATATTTTTAATGATATCCCGTGGTCAAAATCAAAACTTGCTGACAGTTACCTTGCAGTGGTGCCCAAGTTTAATACTGCTTTTCATATAGATAAAAGAGTTATGTTTAGCAATACCCAGCAAAACCTGACCTTTCTTTGTCATATCTCACAATACTGGAACACCTCTGGGATGAAAAATGTCAGGTGTTGGAGAGCATGCAGCACCACCCTGTGCAATGGGGCTCAGGATGGGAAGCACTGAACAGGTAACCATGTGGGGAGAGGACATGCAGTTACCTGGATAAAAAAACACTGGCATCTATACTTTTGTGCTGCTAATGTCTAGTATCTACAAGAAGCAGTGATGACCTTAACATTTTCAATGGTTTAAAAATGCAGATTTTTAAGGGGCCAAGACTTTACCCATGTTAAAATACAGACAAGTTTAATATTAGAAACTGGAGAGATAATTGCTTAGAAGTTCTATGGATGTACCTGTGTTTTGGTAGATATAAAACCCAGAGATTTCTGGTCAGCCTTTGGTTAGAGAAATCAAGCTTTTCCCATGGGACAAACCAGGTGTGGAAAACTTTAATCATAAACTGCAATGAACAAGGAAATTCTCAGTCTGGTCCTTCCTTTTTACAACTGCAGATGTCCTTAGTGTCATTGATTAATTTGCAGACTGATAGAAACCCGCATATTTTCAGCATCTCCCTTAAAGGGATTTGAATATCCAGAGGAGGATTATGCTTGGAATTGATAATCACCCCTCCAGATCTTGTAGGAAATGGAGATGTGTCTTGATGGGGAAAATCAAGATCTTTATGTAATCAAATCAACTTAGTAACAATTGTCTGGGACATTTCTTGCTAATAAGGGTATTCCCAAAGTGCTCCTTCAGCACTTAAGAATTCCTCCTTTTTAAATGGCTGAAAGTGTTTCAGGGACTCATATTAGGAAACACACATTCATACATACACATATATTTGACACTACTATGATAGAGCTTAAAGAAGTACCAATATTTCTTAGCAGGTTAAAAGAAATAAGAAACAAAAATACTTCTAATGAACCAAGAATTAGTTGAAGACTAAGAAAAAAAATCCATTCCCTGAATTAATAAATTGCACAAAAGTATAATCTGACATCATACATAATGCCTCTGAGCATGTCTCTGACACAGACACATTCATCAAATTATATCAGCCTTTAGATTTTTATTTCATTAAGAAGTAGGAGGAAAACTTCACCTCTGAACATGACAAATGTCACTATAGGCAAAAATGGACAATGACTGATCACTCAATAACCAGAGATTCTTCTGCTACATTGCCATCATCTGTACTGCAACAGCAGTACTGGCCAGGAAAACGCATGAATTGTGCATATGTGCATGTCCAATGCACTAAAAAGGTCCTTTGGAGACAGAGTTATTTACTTACAGGTATAATATAATCATGTAGCCATGCTTCTGATACTTGCTTCTGTGAAGGCTTGACTGCAAGATAGCCACTTTCAGCAAAAGCAAGGGAAGAACAATACATACATGCTCGGGACACTGCAAAGACATCTTTCCTGCACTCGTGTGTGGTATCTGCATGCACATGAGTAATTTTCAGATGTTAATGTTAAGTCACAAATACCAATCCCAGAGTGAAGATACCTGATAACAAGCAAAGTGCCTGGAGAAACCCAAGCATGAACACCCATGTAAAAAAACAGAACAGCACATCAGATTGCTTATATCAATTCTAGACCCATTATTACTCATGATACCTAGATATGCTTTGGCACGTAACTCCATACCAGTTTGAGCCAATATGCCAAATAAACATAAAGGAAAATTTAAAATATTAAATTTAAATTATATTTATTTTCTATGAATATCCCAAAGAGGATATTTTCATTATTATTTTAAAGAACAAAACAGGACAGAATTATAGCAACCAGCTTTGCCCGTGCCTGCTAATTTACTCTATATTAAAAGCCAGACAGGATAACTGAACCAGAATAACACTGTAAATTTACATAGGCAGAATTTTCAGACTTTTTATGCATTATTGCTATGTTCATAATTAACCAAATTAATCCCAATTTTAAAGAGCTTTTAAGAGCAGCAAGAAGTATTTGATTTATCTGTTGCTCACTCTCTCATTTATTAACCTTATTGTTTCACTCTGCAGTTTACTACCAGTAAACAAATCCCACGTGAGAGCCAATAAAGTACTTCTTTTGTAATGTTAATGTTACTGTCTTTATAAATCTCTGATATCAGACACAGCCTTAGCTCCTTACTGGCTTTGATTTACGAGTGGGCTAACCTGGGCCTAACCTTGTCAGCTTTAGTTCTGAGACAGTCCTTAGGATTATGGGTCTCTGATCTGGTAAATTCCTGAGAGGAAAAAACTTAACTGAGGAAGGTTCTCTCTGACTAGTAATAAAGCTCTGCTCTTTTCAGGTTACACCAGAGATGGGGTTATGGACAGAATTAATTGAGGAAGACACAGGGACACTTGAAAGAAAAAAAAAGAAGAGAATACAGAGTTTATGGGAGAATTACTGCAAAGGAAAGAAGGAGGTGTTGAGGGGAAGCAATCAATTCCCATTTATAAGGTAAGGAGTCTAGCAAGCTAATTAGCATTAGAGCCAGATCAATTTTCTTACACAAAGTATTTTATGAGATTGTTACATGACAGTATACTAATTAAAACTGATTGGCCTAATTAGAGCAGCATTAATAACATACAGGCACTGGCAGCAGCACTGCTTAGTCCGTGATGTGCTTTAAAGATAAAGATAGTGAAAGTCACCAGACAGCCCTTGTTTTAACACAACATTTTGTTTTGCAGCAAGGTATGTCTGCTTGTTTCTTTTCTGCAGTGAAGAACAGGAAGAAATATGGCAAACTAGCCAGCATAAAAGGGAGAAACAAATTGAGAACTGAAAACAATGATTCATTACAAAAGCAATTAGTGAGAAACAAATATAAAGCATAGGCTTGATTCTCTCATGGCCTGAACCTTGGAAAATAATTTACTGCAAGATAGCCCTGGCAATGCTTTACCCAGGCTTTGCCATCGCATAAAAGACTTGATGCGATCCAAAGCACCAGAGGAATAAACTGCTCAGCTCAGCAAATTACAGCCCTGGGAGTCTACATGCACCAATCAGTCTACAGGCTTATAGGCTTCCCCCAAGGACTTAGCGAATAACCAGTAGTTCCCAACATTATTCATGGGAAGCTGTCCAGATTAAAGTTGTGATGAGTCCTTTCCTTTATAAGAAATTCTTCTGGATATGTAGAAATCAGGAAAAGATGCTTTTTAAGGAGAACACTATATAGTATATGCAATCCTGGGTTTATCCTTTGAGGAAATGAGTGAAATTCCATAAAATCATGCTTCTAGTTTGGGTGTGAATAACAATGAATGGCTGTATGAATGAACGAACAGCCTTCTACAAGCGTCTGAATGAAGACAAGCCATCAAATAAAAACCAAAATGCTATTTAAGCATGTAAAAGGAAACAAAACCATTACGAAACAAGTTTGAAGTAAAAAGCTATTCAGAATTAAGTGGAATATTCCCCAACGTTATTTTGGAGCACTTGCCTGCTTCTGTTTGCAATTCAGACTTCAAGTGCTGTGGTTCTGCCATGTTAAGTGAAAAAGCAACATGTACTGAAAAAGTCAGGGTATTTAGGGTTTAACAATATAGGTGCTGCAGATCAAGGTATTGGAAATTTTAGATGAATGAGGGAGATAAGTATTGTAAGTAGGCAGATAGTTAGACAATACAGAAAGCTTAGAAAGTAGTTTTTCTTTCCTGGAGCAAGGCTTCCAGTCTATAACAATTACAGTGGTAATACAGTATTGCTGCAAGTGCTCTGTTCCTCACTGCACAAAACAAAACTAAGTACAATGATAACTTGGAGCTCTGCTTTTGCAAGCTACTGCCTTGAAACCACTTGTCCTGGTCACTGCTGTCTTCCACGGCAACTGCTACAAAGTAGGTACTCATACACATTATCTCCAGTGGAGATGCACTTCCAAAATAACTTCAGCTTTATCAGGGTTTCTCACCCACATGAGTACATTTTCGTAAGTAAAGCAATGTAGTTCCCAGATAACAACTGTCTTGTGAGTCAGCTGCTGCAAAATAACGTTACTAATGCGTCAGAATTCAAAGTAGGAATTTATTCTGGGAAGTTACTGTGCCGTGATGGTCAACTTCTTCAAGTAGAGAAGTACTTACAGAGAATGCCCCTCCAGAGGAAAGGGAGGAAACAAGAAAATGGGAAAGCCCATAAAGAGCGTGCAATAAATGACAATGTTCATGGTTAGAATTTTAGTTCTTTTCCGCTTATATGTGAATATGTACTCATTGCATTTAATTAAATATATCTGCACATCGTTGCTTCCTAAATCTGAACACATACTTGAAGCACAGCATAGTAGCACAGAAATAAAATGTATGCAGTAATTAGTTCATTTTAATATTTTAAGCTTCACAAATTAAGTGATTAAACTCCCCTATTAATTATGTACAAGATATACATAAAGCAAAGTACTTGTGCAATGGACAAGACAAATTCACCACTAAATTATACTCTGAAACCTGCAGTGCCTGTCTGAAGAAACCAGGGCAACTAATGGATCTTTGCTTGCAGGAATCACATGGCTCAGCTTTGTGGTCTTCCACAATGTACAGCAGCTGCCAAGCTCCACCTCATGAATTTCTATCTATTTTATGCAAACATACCTCAGAACAGTGGGGAGATTTTACTAACATTCATTTGATAACATCTGAATAACTCATGCCTTGGAGGGTTATAAATAAGTTATTATCAAGTGCAAAAACAATTTTAAAAGCCAAACCTTATGCAGAAATGGACCAGCTCCTGCACTAGTGCTCATATCTGAGCACTTACATATAACTTTCTGATGGGTTACACAGCTGAATGACCATTTATAGCTGAAGCTTAACCCCTGGGTTTGTGTGCCCTACAGTACTACCACCATTTCTCTATCTCACTTCATAAGCCTAAATCTTTATCTTTTGAGGGACTTGTACCTGAAATCTCATCTGTCAGAAGCTTAAGGACCTCTGCTCCACCCCAGATACATCCTGCTTCCTTATGCTTATTCATTCACATTTTTTCCTCAAACAAGCAGTTCTGCTGGCAGTCTGGGTTTGCACAGTGCTCCTATTTGGAAGCCCATAATATTCGACACAAACTGATGGAAAGATTGCAAAGGTCCCAAAAAATCTAGTCACTGCTATATGCAGTACAAGAAGTACATGGATATAGAGGGATTAAAATAAAATCTGCTTTCAGTGCTCTGACTCAATTTCTTTGTCAGTCCTGACTGCCTTTTGCACTTCGAGCAAACTTATCTTAGTAGTCCAGGTTGCTTTGTTCTGTGCATGGTTTCTTCTCCGATTCCTAGGGGGTATTTTCTGCACACAGTTCCTTCATCCTCAGATGGCTCTGAAGCTAAATTACCCCTCCAGCTATAAAAGAATTCCCTTTTCTTATTCTTTAATGTGTCCATTACTGCCATTCATTCTGCTCCTTTTCACTTTTGTCATTCCTTAAGGTAGCAAACTAGTACCTAAGTGGTTTCCTTTTTCCTTCTGCAGACTTCTTCAGTCTGCAATACCTCATGCTAGAGACTAGAAAAAACCCAGCTTTTTCATAGGCCACATCCAGACCACTTTTCCTGATATTCTCTAGCAAAAAAACAAAGTTTAATGAGACTAACTTGGAAGAATCAAAACTTCTCCTCCTAGTTATGCCTAACAGTACATGACTAACTCCACATACACAAAACCATTAAGTTACTTTGCAACACCAATCAAAATTCATAAATTGTATGATGTGTATGAAAACAATGATTTTCAATCAGTTTTTCCTATCCAGAATGTTGTCACCTTTCTTTGTGTGCCACATTGTGGATTTGGTAGCTAAATTTATGGACCAGTTTCAGAACTGTAGTTCAACTAGAAGTGAAAATTACAGTGCTGCTACTCACTCTAGTTTGCTGATCATGGCAGTGCTAAGCATACATATTCTGAATAACAGCATAAAAAGCATTGTTCAACATTTCAGCTGATCTGAGAGATCATACCAGAAAAAGGGCTGTCTAACCTTTGCTGTCAAGCCATTGCTGTGCAGACCCATGAGCTTCTAGTTAGTTTAAACAAAAAACAGAAAGCATTTGAGTGTTAACAAATACAACACTTCTGAGAAATCTGAACCTTTGAGTTATACAACAGGGATGCTGTTTGCAATCGTATGCAGCACTGCGAAGTCTTGCATCTGTTCAGATTTTCCTGAATACTCTGAAAAGGCAGCTGCCACCTTCTTCAACGGTACCCTGAAGTGTATTAAAATACCACAGGAAGGGCATTAATAAAACAGAGGTGCATCGAATGCATAAAAAGAAGAAAGTGCTGAGGGGTCTGAAATTTTAGAAACTGTAATCATGTTTCTGTGCTTTCATTTAGTTTTGTTTAAACATCCCACTAATGGATGTTAAATATATTGGTCCACATCCTAAGCTGGAGGGGGGGAAATCAATAAAGCTCAAATAGATTTACATCAGTTGTGCTTCTGCCCCTCTATACTGATATTTACATTTCTGGCAGTTCATTTGTCTTCAGTTTGCTTCTCGAAAACTTTCAGTTTTGCAAGCCATGAGAAAAACAAGATCTTTGAGACTACCTCTGCTACAAGTCTCACTGCTAAAAGTATGATCATATAATTATACTTCCATAAAATCTCATTTTGACTGGACCTGTTCTAATGTTCTTAATGCTCAAAAGGAAAATTAACAGTCCTGATAAGGTTCACACATTCTGTGATAGGCTGCCTCCAGCTGTACAGCCAAATACAATCCACCACTTAAGCCACAGTCTCCCATTTGCTTTTACTTGGAGCCTCTATAAATTAAAAATAGTGAGGCACAACATCCGAGAGATGAAATCACTGTGAATTCACTTTCAGCTGAAACACCCAATGGTTTGTCTGCTGTAAGAGACCTTCCTATTCATTGTCACTTAAAATCCATCACCATATTCCTCCACAGTCCCAAACCATCAATTACACTGCACTTCACTATGAACCCTGATGTTCTGCAAACCATTAAAGGGTATGCCTTCCCAAAAATCTGAACTGGAAGTAGTTTAACTCTGCTGACAGGGTAATCATCCTGCAAGTTAACACTTAACTCATCATTTACACTTGTAATGAAACCACTTTCAAATGACATAAGAGACTTCTAGGTCTTGTTCCTTTGAAGCATTTCTGCATAAACTGCATGAAAAATCATATCCATTCTTAGGGTTCCTGAAGCAGTCACAGGAAAACTGTAGAGGACCAGTAACAGCTGAGCGAGAGTCTGCCTCACCTGCTCAGCTGCACCAATGCACATGGACAACCTCAGTAAAAACACAATAGAATTCAGGTGTGTCTGAGAGCTCAAGAAAACCCTACCACAGGACATTTATTCTCCTGGAAAACAGTTTCTTCAAAAGCAAGCTTACTGTAAGAGTAACAAGGGATCACTCCTTTTCTTTCCCCCATAGTTGTGCCAGATATTTTACACTAAATCCAAACTAGAGGGTTACTGTTTGAACACAAATACACAGGCAGGCAATTCTGATTTTTTTCCTTAAAAATACTTTGCTTTTTAAAAAGAATAAAAATAAAAATCAGCTTTAATGCTTCAACCTCCCAAGAAGAATACTTCTTTTTGCAAGTGACACTTTCCCTCAAAACTTTATGACCTGAAATGATTAAAACAGACGAAGCTCTTTTTCCTCCCTTTTCATTCTCCTGTTTCTTTTTTGCTGCTCAATCTAAGAGCAAGATAGTTTTAAATAATTAGGTATCATTTTGTTCTTGGTTTGAGGGTTGGGGTTTTTTTTTGGCTACTCAAAAAGAAATTCACAAGTAGAAAGATTAAAAAGTGGAAGAGTAGCAAGGAACAAAACAAAGAAGGAAAAAAGTCACCTCCTCCAGACACTATTTCTTCAGCATAATAGGAAAAGAAAAAAGGAATGAACACAAGGAAGGAACAGTGAAGTTTTGTTGACAATATGTTATACATAAACTGGAAAAGCTTGCAATCAATAGGCAGTGAGAAAAAAATGTAACCAGGTAGAGTCATATTGATGTACCTAGCAACTTGTTTGGAAAGGACAACTTGGTGACCCTGCTATGCATCAACTTCATACAAACAGCAAGCAACAGAGATTCAGAGAACGTTACCTTCACCAATGAGTCTGTGAGGAATCCCAGTACCACAGTAATAATTTTATGAGCATTATGTGTCCCATCTGTGTGATATTTATACATGTGCTTTACGATTCCAAGATGTTAATTCAGGCAGGAAAACAGGCAATAGCTTCGTACAGCACCATTTACCAACCTTTAAAGGACAACGCAGGTGGGTTTTTTGCTAGGAAATTACACCTCAGGCTATCCTGAACTGCAGCATCTGGCTTGTAAACACAGGCAATGGAGTTCAAAAGAGAAAACGTGTAACATTTGGTGGATAAGAGCGGAATTTCTAAGCAGCCAGTGAAAAACGTGGTAAGAAGTTCCATAAAATTTCCCACAGCTATCAGGAACTGGGGAACCCAGGAAGAAAAAAGCTAATAAGTAATCAGCCTAAAAGGTGAAAACATGCTTTTTTCTAATGGTTAGGAAGGCAAGGGCAAATTTAAGTCAAAGATCTAGTACAAGCTTCTTATTGTGCAAAAAATTTATTTCAGGCAAGTGATAAGAAGCAAAAGAAGATAAATACATATATATATGTGTGTGTGTGAGAGTGTGTGTGTGCAACACAAAAGAAACCACAAAAGGAATGTGCAAACTTAAATAAAAGCAGGACAGATGCAAACATGGAATTAGAAATCACAACCCTACCCATGCTCCCAAAAATACACCCTGCTTAAATATGGGACTGATAGATAAAAGGATCTAAAAATAAGAATTTGAGGCCTTTATAAAGTATCTGCACATATGAACACAGTTCGGTCATACATTTTATTCCAAGCTATTGCAACTTCAGTCATCACATAACAAGACTTGCATAGATATGCAAGATACCACCTGGACAAAGGCCTTCTGAATCAACAGACAAAAATACTTTTGCAGTTCCTGACACAAAGGAGCTTTTAAGGGCTATGAAAACTTGAAGACCCTGTGATTGCCTGAAGGTGAGAATTCTTTTACATGTCCTCTCACAGAACATGACACTATTTCATTGTGATTGTGGTCCCCGACAGAGGAGGACAAAACTCTCCACTTGGCATGCTCTCAACAGAAAAGAACATCTCAGATCAAAGTGCATCTTCAAGGAGCACATAAATGTGAGCATTTTGCAAAGTGGGAATACCCTTTTTGCCCTTAAATAAATCATTCCATGAGATGATACCCACCAATACTACCATATCTGAAACCCTTAGTCTCTACTTCACTTATAAGGATCATAAAACTGACAGCTGCACATGGCAAACATGAAGAGATGTTATGATATGTCCTCAAATTGCCCAAATAAATTTTTCATAGAATCACAGAATGGTCAGGATTGAAAACGATCTTAAGATCATCCAGTTGCAACCCCCTGCCATGGGCAGGGACACCTTCCACTAGACCAGGTTTCTCGAAGCCCTGTTCAACCTGGCCTTGAACACTGCCAGGGATGGGGCAGCCACAGCTTCTCTGGGCACCCTGTGCCAGCGC
>JANHGB010010302.1:0-10000 GCA_026283785.1 Coracopsis vasa
AATCAGGCTGCCAAAGGGTTTTTTTTTTTTATTTTCTTTTCCCTTTTTTTTTTCTTTTTTTTTTTTTTTTTGTTCCTAACTTTCCCATAAAAAGATTCAGGTAAATGTAGCATGACGAGCCAATTTAAGCCAATTTCAAAGTTATTTGAGTAATTGGTTATTAAGATAACACTCTCAAATTTCAATTCAGCAATTATCTTCTTAAAGATACAGAATGTAAGTATAGGAGGGAAAGCATATGCATTAAAGCTACAGAGGCCCTTTTTAAAAAACTAAACTATGTAGGCATTGGAAGAAAACATGTAGCTTCTAATCTCATTGAACTGAGACAGCTTCTAACATGTGCAACCCTTCTATGTCGAAAGCAAGTGTTTCTAAATTTTGGAAATGGAATTGACTATTACTAGTGCTCATAAAGATTAAGAGACTAAGTGAAGACCCTCCTTTTAATATATGTAAGCTCCTTACCCATAACTTAAGAACCACAAGGGGACAGAACACTGTCTTCCTACAAGGCTGCACGACAGAGTGATGCAGAGTGTGATGATGGAAATAATGGCTTTGGCAGAAGTGCTTGGTTTGGAGCCAATTTCTCCATCCTAATGAATGGTGGAATTACCACAGAAAAGCTTTACAGTTAAAAAAAAAAAAAAAAAAAATGGAAATAAAGAGAAAAAAGTGAAAAAGAAAGAAAAAATGTGCAGCTTATTCCCGGTTAATCAACCCCCTAGGATGGATGGCCATGACTAATTATTATTCCCAGATACTACTGGTTAATCAAAAAGCACACAGTTAAAAGGGTTTGTGTTAGCTACTTGGCTGCTGAAGGCAATAGTGTAGAATCTGCAAATGTTCACCAGAAGATTAAGGTTATGCAAATGCCCATAAAGTTTCCTACACTGGCAAAGTTGCCTTTCAGGAAGGTGAAGTGGTTTGTTTCTTTCTCAGAATGGCACTAGATGCAGTTTAAGGAAATGTTATTGACAGCAGGGTGCTGCACATGTTCGCATCTGCTCCAGATCCTGCTCACTTTATGATGTCCTCAGCTACTGCTCAAGGCAAATATTCTCTTGGAGGAGTGGTAATATCAGCCAAGTACATAAACTGAGCATACCCTTCGGCTGCAGCCAACAGCCTTCGGCTATCTTGCCTTGCATTACAATTGTGTCTGTAAACCAAAGGAAGCAATGATGCAAAACCAGGGTCTACGGCTTTTTCTGCCTTCTCACTGGAGACCTGAGTAACAGGAGACATCAGAGAAATAGTTAAGACAGCGAATCCTGACAGAGCAGGGCTCGGGGTTTTATTCAGGCTCACACAATTTGGCACGGACCAGCAAAATGCAAAGGACCAAAGGAGATAGGGCAGGAAAGAATACAAAGCTGGGTCTGGTTTACTCCTGATGAAAGTGAACATACTTCCACTGGAAATTTCTGTGGAGCTAAGCCAGCTCTCTGCAGCGGAATCTGTCCCTTTTGTGTTCAGATCAGTTATAATAATTAAAGATATATTAAGACAGCAGAGAGTGCAGTGTAATCAGGACTGGGAAAAATCCTTCAGAGTTATTTTAGCTTCAGTCTTTATGTTTATTTTTTTTGTGACTGAGATTGTTTAAATAATAGGTCTCCAGGGAAAAGAGCAAAAATATAGATTCTAATTTGAATATAGATAAACACTGGATTATATATCACAAAATATGCTGGTGCAGCATATGCAGTACATGCTACATGTTAGCACCAAGTATTACGTAACCACAGCACCAAGCCAACTTTTATCGTGCTAATGTATTTCTTACCTCCAAACATTAATATTTTTATATCTATATATATGTACTGCTACAATGCCATATTCTCAGGTTTTACAGTTTCACAGCATTTTTTCTGGCATAGGTTACAATGGGGGAAAGATGCCAACTGGAACATGTCGAAAAACAAGATCATAAGGTTTCACTCAAGTTGCTTAAATTATTATGTAGGAGGTATATTATCGACCTTTTAATAAAAACCTTTACAGTCTCCATGGAAACATTTTTACATTGAGATATAAAAACATAAATGGAAAAAAAAATGTTGTAAAAAAAATGGAATCTGATCTCCTTTTCATAAATTGGAGGCTGCCTTTACTGTGCGGTGTCTTCTCTTCCTCCCTTATGCAAATGCAACTGCTCAATGATGATTCATTAGTTGAGGGTCTTACTGTAACCTGTAAGCTGAGGTATTGAAGGGTTTTAATCCTAAAATAGCACTCACTGCTTCTGTGATGCAGCTTCCTACTTACTTTCAAACCAGGGCAGCACACCAGCATATTTAGACTCAGGTTAAATGTGCAGTAGATAGAACAACACTCGGAAGTTCCGACTCATAAAAGTCGAAGTTCACAAGAAAGTGCCTCCTGGTATTCTTTTTACTTCAAATAAGAGGCTCTCATCCTGATGGAACTAAATTTCTGGGAGTTTGCAGTCTTTACAGGGAAATCCTAAGGTAGCCTCAGCCTAGTGTGCTGGAGCAGGAGCAAGTTTGGGAAGGGGTGAGGAATCTCACAGCACATCATTTGAGATAAGGATCAGTCTCTCTTGATTTGAATTCCAGAGCTCTCAGCTGTGGTCTGCTGACATCTTGTCAGCACTCATGACATTTACCAGCAATATACCGTTTATATCATTCTCAACTCCAGAAGCCGGATGACAAGATGAAAAGACATTAGAATTCCGATTATAGTGCAAAGAAATAAATTTGTGGGGTTAAAAGAGGAGTGCAATAAAAAGAGCACAGAGATTGTTTTCTAAGATGCACAAACAGTTTAAGTTTAAGCGCAGTACTAAATGTGCTTTTATTTACAGATAATTCTCTGACACGTTTCTCTTTTACTCTAATCTCCATTCCCTCCTTAATCAACGCAGAATTGTGCCAGCCATTTGCACGAGCGTTCTTTACATGAGTACACATGAAGTGGCTTTTAGAGGAGCCTGAGGAAATAAAATTGCCAATGTTTACTGAGAAAAAAAAAGCAGTTAGAAAAGAGGGTCTGGTCAAATATCAGCAAACGATGCAGTTACCTGCCTCATACAATCAAAGAGCACAAAAAGGCTCACAGTGAATCATTCAGCTTCCCACCACTTTGCAAGCTAGTAAAAACCAAAAGGGTGTTTAGCACATTGATTTTAAAAAGTTATATGAAGACTCTCTATAGGCAGGTAAATGTTATATTCTGAATGCTGTAGATAATACAGATGCATCACAGGTTTAAGTTCCTTACAAATCCAAGTGAAATTCTTGAATGTCTTTGCACACTCTTCAGCAGCATCAGAGCATCAGAGGGGGTTCAAGATGAAACTAAACAGATATTAATTTTTAAATGTAATTTAATATCAAACTAAAGGGCTGTCTTGCCATACACAACTAAAGTTATATATATATATATACTCACAATGCACATATAAACACACACACTCTCATTATCCAAACACATTTTTAATAGCTTTTTAGTTGCAGTTCGTATCTAATACAGTTGATGGTATTTCAGTGAATTCTGTTCCTGAATCAAACTTGAAGAGAACATCCTAGATTTTCATAACTGGATAGTTTTTCTAGTGCCTTGAGCTCTGTGTTAATAGCTAACCTTGCAAAGGAAACTGATTTTCACAAAGTGCTCAGCAACAATTCTCTACGTACAAGAATGTCCTGAAAGTGTCTCAAATTCATCTTGTCTAGGTTCACAAGAGGAAATAGGTAAAGGGAGTAAGTCATACTAAAGTGATTGCTGAAATGAATGCGGAAGTGTTGAAAATGTGGAGAGTGCATTGTCCAGTATTGCTCAGGGGAAAATTACTCTTACTTACACTTGGAGATATCAGAGGTATATATATATATATATATATATATCTCCACACATATATATACTTATATATCCCTACGCAATTTATATATATATATATAAAAATAGGGAAAAAGTTTATATGAATGCATGCACAGAGGGAGCATCACAGAGCTCCTTTCCAGTGTGTCACAGGGAGGACCCATTGCCTGCCTTCAGGCTCCAACCTCCAGCTGACACTGCAGAGCAGCAATTGAGAGAGAGCTCTGTTAAAATCTCTCAGATAAAATATTGAACAGTTTCTTCAGTCCTATTTGCAGTTGCTGTTAGTTAGAAAGGTGTTACTGCGTGTTTGGGGAAGGTGTGGGCATAAGCTGTGTATAGTTTCGATGGTCTTAAATAAATACTACTGAAACTCATAAGGACATTTTTGCACATCTAAGTAGAGTCCTTTATTCACTGAAAGGACCAAACTATCCTATAATGAGACTCCCATCTGGCAAAATACATCAGCTTCTAGGAAGTCTGGTTTAAAAGGAAAGTAAGTGCGTTCTGCTTGTTTTAATTAGCTGTGCTTTCCAGTTGTCCACTTATCTAAATTTTACCTTTTTATATGTGTGTTGTCTGCTGAATGCTATCAAAATACAGTTGAATGTTTCATCTGGGAGATGACTAAAGACCAGTCGTGCTGTTCCCACTTGTAGGGGATGACAGCCTTGTTCTTCTCCCTGCAGAGTTTGATGTCTCGGGTAATGCTGGGTGACCACCCAACGTGGCAAGTCCTGCTGTGCTTTATGGCTATCACATTTCTCCCAGTTGCATTTTACCTTTTCCTTTGCTCTCCTGTGCCTGGAAGCAAAGTGGAAAACATTCTTCCTGCAAAACTGGCCAAGAAGTCAGAGGCCACACCAGAGAGGCTAAGCTGGCACCATGAAACGATAGTATAGAATGAAAAGATGATAGTCTTTTTGTTCTCCAGGGTTTCATGGCCACTCAAGCTAACAGTCCCCCCAGTAGCTCTTGCAGGAGTCACACCTCACCTCCCTTGTTCTTCAGTCCTGTTTCTCCCAACATGGACCATGGCTTATGTCCACAAACTGGCCCTTAGCTATGATCTTAATATGTGGTTGTGGGGCCAACAAAAACGTGCCAACATTTTTGGCAAACCTTCCTGCAGTGTTTGTGCAGATCTCTGCAGGTCATTAACCTTACATTGCCGGCTGGGCATTGCAAATGTATTTGCATGGTCTCCAAGTCTCAGCCCTTGTCAATCCAAGCATCCTGTGCCAGCACAGCAGCAGTTAAATGAAGAATTGCTTTGCCCATCCTCCTGAATGAAGTGCAGACATTGCACTGTGCTTACAACAAAGGAAAAAGGGTAAAAATAAAAGGTAAATTGCCAAGGAAAATCACTGTGAACTTCCAGCCCTGGCAGCACATTAGAAAGGAGTGGCCACTGAGGCTCCAGAGCTTCATGAGATTCTCACATATCTCGTACCCTGCTCCTGCCTTACCAGGAGCTCATCATCTTCTCCTTCCCCAGACACAACTGTGCTGTCACTGCACTTCCTACTGTGCCAGTCTTATCTGGAGGTGGTTCCAGAGCTGGGCAGGAACATCCTAAAGCAGGTCCAAGATCTTATTTTTTCTTATAACCCCCTGCACTTTTCCCCTCACATTGTGCCTTCAGACACAAGGATTCACCCATTAGAGTGGCTACATTTATATCATAAAATAATAGAATCCCAGACTGGTTTGTGTTGGAGCAGACCTGAAAGCTCATCCAGTTCCAGCCCCCTGCCACGGGCAGGGACACCTTCCACTAGAACAAGCTCCAAGCCCCTGTGTCCAACCTGGCCTTAATCTATTAATTTCTCCCAAAACCTCAACATCGATCTAGCAAAGTTTTATTCTTCCTATTGGTATCTCTAAGAAACGTAAAATCAAAGGATGAGTCCTTTGATACCTTTCTATATTTTAAATAAATGGAATAATTCTTGAAAAAGAAATCTAAAATTCATACATGCATGTGTAGTATGAAAAAGCCCCAAATTATTCAATTAAGTTTATGATATGGCCACAGGGCCGAGAGACATGAAACCCCCATCTACCTGATCTGTAACTGTAGCAGAATTCAAAATGCCCCAAATGAGAGATTTTGGATGTGCTTCTGGAGTGCCACCATGCCAAAGGAACTACCTTCTCTTTTCCCTATACAACCCCAGATGGGAAGGTGACTGTACAGAAGGGCTGATTGATAGAAACAGCCCATAAACCTGGATGCTACTGGGTGCTGTTGGGAATAGCTATAGCTATAGTGAAAATTAATAAGGGATTCTGCTTCCTAATATCTGGCTTTGGGGGATTTTCAGTTTACTGGCCAAGACCCATTTAACGTTTTGGTCCTAAGCTCCAGTTAGGAGGTAGCTCAGCAGCCTGGTTGACTCTCAGCTAGTTGGCCAAGAACCAACAGGATATCTACTGGTGGATTTTAGTTTGAGTTTCAGAGACAGAGGAAAAAAGAACTCTTGAGCCTTTGAAATAGATCTTTTCACTTCCTATAAATTCCTTTCTTAAATAGTCCAAGAGATTTTTGGTGTCCCTGATAACAAATCCATGTAAGCTTCCATGCATTTGAGACATTCTGTGAATGGTGATGGTTGTAAAGTCACATCTCTTTCACTGTGTCTGAACTAAATATAAAACAAGGTAACTGAGAATAAGTAAAATAACAGGAGCAGCAAAAGTTCACATTGATGTTCAACAGTTGATCTGACCACCATCAGCATCTCAGTCTTTTGTGGCCACTGATGCAAGAAATGTTAATTTGTTAGACTGTTGTAGGAAACTGATAGGCACACGCAAGTCTGTTAATATGATCTCGGTGTGCAACTGCCTGTTTAACTGTCTACTTACAGGTCAGCTCAAACTTCATTTTACACCTTCTGACACTGAATCTGAGTGTATAAACTCTATAGGTACTATTAAACATACCTAAGCTAGTTCCAAAATATTCACTATATCAAGTTGCACCAGATCTGAACTTGCCTGTGAAGAAACAATATGTTTTCATTCCACTTTATCCCAGCTTGGAAGCAGTTCTTACCCTGAGCAACAAGCCCGATGTTCACCAGTCCTAAAGTCACAGGACTGCATATTTCTCTGCGTGTGTATGTGTTTGCATCTGCGATTTCCCAATATTCCTGGCTACTGCAGTCAGAGCCATTGAACTGCTCAACGCTGCATGCAATAAAACGCTGAAGGCATCTGGGTTTTTTTGGACACATGTCTTGGCATGAAGCTGTGCTTGAAGTGTTGGATTCTCTTTGCACAGTTTGGAGACCAGCATGTTTCCAGTGGAGCTGGAAACCTGTGACCACTCATATCCTCTGCTGGGTATTTTGTTATAGTTTAGCACTGTTTGGGTTTGTTTTCAAGTTGAAAAAAAAAAGAAATTGAAGGGGGGAAACCTAAGAAAGAACAGATGCTAGTACTGGAATATTAGAGCTAAGTTATTACGGCAGTTAGGGGAGATATCGAACAGGCCTTTTTAAACAAAATCTGGTCTGAAAGTGGCATGAAAGCAAGTGTATTAAGTATTGTAAACACACTTCCCTCCTCTGACTTGCGAAATCATGTTTCTCTGATATCTCAGATGGCTCTTAGTCAGGCTCCCTATCTACTGTTCCCAACACGCTGCTCTCCAGGGCTGCCCAGGCTGCCTTCAGCAGGAAAATATTAGCACTTGGCCACCTGTCCATTAAGGTGATGTTTTACATCTCTGTGTTTTAAGCGTCTCCATTTACTTTGTGTTTTCCATTGTTCAGGGAAGCAGCATAATCCAGGAGACATTATTGCTGTATAAATATAAAATACAGATATAGAATCATAGAATAGTTTGGGTTGGAAGGGACCTTCAAAGCTCACCTAGTCCAACCCCGCTGCAATGAGCATGAGCATCTTCAACTAGATCCGGATATAGATGACCATAACAGAGCTTAGTTTTAGTTCATACTCAGAGCAGGTAAGAACCTTGCAACATTTTGCAGGTCCCCACTGGCTGCTAGTCTGATTTAGTCCCAAAATGCTTTTGAGTGGGTTTTTGGGGTTATTCCCATGGAGGTGAGATGTACCCCTACCCCATGGCTCTCTGGCAGATGCTGCTCAAGGTGTGAAGGTTGTCAGGACAGCTCCTCAACACATAGACTCCCAGCTAAACCTGCTGTACAGCACTTGTGGATTTCCAGAGCTGGAGCAAGTGGGCAAGGCAAAGACACCCGAAGTGGCCCTCGAGTATATCAGCATCTGATTGCAATTTCTGATGGCACTTTCTTCCTTTTTCACACAATTTTCCATCTGTCAGGGTAAGCAAAGCCATGCAGAGGACTAGAAGGAAACGTCAATTCTTTTTACTTTTGTTGAAATGACTTTCACCCTTCTGCTATTGTATTCTCTGTTACATTTAATTTGTTTTGGTTTAGCACATTTTAGTTGAGCAAACAATTTGTATGTTATGACTTGAGCCCATTTTAGAATTGTTAAGGAATTATGGGGTTGTTTTTTTCTTTTTCACAGTTTTTTTCTAACCTGTCTGTATTCAGCTCACATGCTGGGTTGTATTTAAACAGAAGATCAACTGATAATTGCAACACCATTGCTGGCGTCGCTCTAGTGATGAGGCTGCCAGCATTTCCAGGTTGAATTTTGGCATCCGATGTTGCAGCTTGGAAGCCAATTTTATTAAAATGAGTAGAGGGAAAAATCTGTTTGGCCTCTTTTGCTTGATAAGAATATAAAAAGGTAAAATCTTAAAAGAATAAAATAATGTTGGAAACACAGTTCCTGACCTGCAGATATTTTTGTGATGTCTGCCACTGAGCTAAGGTGCGCAGGCCAATATTTGTACCTGGGATCTCACCCTCCACCAGAGCCACATTGTCCCAGATGAGGACATTGATGATTCATTAATTACAAGCTGGGGCATCAGGGATGTGCCTGACAAGTGTCTGGAGCTGGGTGCCCGCTGTCTCAGCTGAGCCCAAGCACCTCCAAGCAGTTCCACTATGAGGCCAGCACAGCTAAAAACTGATCCCCAGTTCACCTCAGGAAAACCCTATTTCTCAGTAAAAACACAGCCATCTCCACTTGTTATTGTTCGAGGGTTTGTATCCTACCACCTCCGCTCTAAAATGTAAAGCCACACACCAACAGATTACAGATGAATATCTGCGCTTGTATAGTTCTGTTTTTAAGCCTATGGGATAGTGATAATTACGGGTTTAGAATGGGATCAAAAAGCACAGATCTACGGAGACTCTTTGAAGTCAATATCTATTTATTATAATTATATAACATTTTCCATCGGACCTGAAAGCATTATTCAGGCATTAATAAATTAAAGTTCACAAAAGAAAGACAAGCTTCTCCTGCCACTATTTATACCCATGCTATGGATTTGCAATCTGAGAAATAAAGTGTTTCCAACACCTGGACATGGCTGGCCTGTAGTGGGTGCAGTGGTTCACAGGCTTTCAAATAATAACACATTTAATTCGTTAGATTCACCAATTCTGTTGATGTTCCCTGTATTCTCACACCTGGAACTTTCCTGGTTGGAGATGCAAAAGGCAGAACATTTTGGGATCTAATGAAGTTCCTCAGTTAATAAACTAACTTTATATTTAATATTGCCTTTATCCAACAAATGCAACACAGTTATAGAATCACGGGATGGTTTGGGTTGAAAGGGACCTGTAAGCTCATCCAGTTCCAACCCCCTGCCACGGGCAGGGACATCTTCCACTAGAGCAGGTTGGGCCAAGCCCTGTCCAGGCTGGCTGGCAACTTGTGCTGCTCTTAAGCCAGAGGAAAGCCAGCAATGTTTTCCTTGGGTTGGCAGAGGGCAGTGTCTCTCCTCACATGCTCCACGGGCACCTCTGTGGCAGGGGAGGCTTCATCCTAGTGCAGGGAGCAGCATCAGCAAAGGTGCAGTGTAATAGTGTCCTGTTCACCTTAGTTTAGCTCATGAGCCAAAAGAGCCTGTATACCCTCTGAGACAGAGACCCTTAGGAAAGGCTACCACCAACTTCCTCTGCTGTGATTTTCCCTTTTTCATTATGTTTGACATTTTTGAGACTGAGCTTTGTTACAGACTATTAGCCTATGGCAGTAGGCTGGGGAGATAAGA